>NW_019091432.1:279662-293596 GCF_001949145.1 Acanthaster planci
ACTCGAAACCCATTACAGTACCCATGGACATGAAGGAAAGAGTTCCATATATACAGAAAACACTACACTAACAGCAATCAGAAAAGGATAACGTCCTAAAAAGTGAATCGAAATTTCTGATGCATTTCTACATGGAAATTTATAGAAAACACTGTGTGACTAGGCCTATATTCCGACAAGTCTCGTACTAGCCTGGACCCGTAAGTAAAGTTTAAACTGGGCCCGACAGGATACACCGGTATATGTCGGGCCCAGTTGACGGCCCTACCTCCGTACCACCACTCGCCAGGTTTGTGCACAGCCACGAGGCCAGGGGCATCAAGTGTTGTCCGTAGGATGGAACTCTTTCCACACTGATAATAAGAAAAGATTGATTAGAAAAGCTTACTCAGTCATTCTTGTCACAAACAACTTTCTTCTGAAAAGTTTTCACCAGAACTCGCGGAGTTTGCAATTCGGAGTGTAACCTATGTAGTGAAGCTACATATATAATGTGTACATGTATAATGTACATGTACACGACTTCCTGGTGTCATGTCTGTGATGGAGAACTTAACGTTCAATGGTCTATGGAGAGCGAAACTGACAAAACGTCCTACTGATTATTAAATAATGCTGAGCGTCCTTCACGTATCACGCGCACAGACGTACCCGTCCCTAGGTGTACAAACCAGGGAAAGTGCTGCATGTTGCGTACTTACCTTTGTATTCATGCTTTCATTAATATTGCAAACAAACTAACAAAAAAACGGTTGCAGAAAAACAGCCTCAAAGCGTCCAAATTTGCCCCCTCTTTGGGGACATTCTCTCTTTGGAGAAAATTGGAAGCACCGTGGCAGAGAAATGTGTGTCATGTAGGAGCAGTTTTTCCCCAATAGAAAATATAGAAAACAAGTTCTTGGGCAAAACTGGCTCCTCACCATGCAGCTTTTTTAGAGAAAACCTGATAAACCATGACAGTTCACAAGCAAAATTGTATGCATCTATGCTTTCTCTGACTGAGCTCTGTTGTGTTCGTTATAACTACAAAACTGAATAGGCTGGTTTCCTGTTATGACTGATCTATCAAAGATATCAGAATCTTTCGATTTTGGAACCAGACCACTCGGTTCAGCCTGCTGACGTACTTGTGTCAGAGTTCCATGGAACCAACTAGTAAAGGATGACTGGAGTCAGTCCAAGACAAAAATTGCAACATACTAAGTTTATCTCCACTCGCAGAGCACTGGAAATAAAAATAAGTCTGTTGACGCAACTTTCCTCTTGCTGTATTACTTTTGTAAAACATATCCAGTGGCATATGTGCCAGAAATTGGGAGAGGGAGTGGGGGATGGAGTTTTATGGATTTTTTAGAGGGGATGTCTCGCTCGGCCTTGCGGAAATTTGAAATGGGGGGAGAGCCGACCCCATATGACACTGTAAGGGACGATGATCATGATACAGATAGAAATCTGTAATATTTATTACATTTATGCAGAATCTTACATAAGAATGGCATATGTTTGTTTGTTTTTTCATTGTTTTCCCTTTTTGAGCGATATTGAAACATTTCAATCGTTGGGAAGTCCACAGAAAATCTTCAGAATCCGCTTTAAGGCTTTTGCTTACCACAGTGGGGGAACGATTCAATAGCCCCCCCCCCCAAAAAAAGGGGGGTATATTCCTCCATTGCCCCGGGATTTACACCCGTGCATAATAAAATTAAGGCAGCAAGCGACCGCGAGGCCAATCCGCCTCGAGCAGAAGCACCCCGACCCCCTCGGTTGAAAACAGCCATATTGCAGTGCGGGTCGGTGTTGTTCATTTTTGTTCGTTCACTCGTCACCCAGCGCCCAAACTTGGCGCTGGGAAGGACTGGTGGCCTTACGTGTACACAGATTTTATATTAGTGAAGGAATACGCCACACGTTGTCACAGCTAACGACGAGCCGGAGAGCATTCAGTGAACAGCGGCCGAGTATATGCTTGTCTTAAAGAATGCGTAACAGCATGACTCCTGTGGACTGCAAATTCTGAATGTTAAATTTCTCAATTACCATACATTTAGGTGATTTTCCATCGAGCTCAGAATTTAAAAAGAGCTGATCCTAAAACTACGTGTAATGCATTCTAAAGTCGTTCCGAACAGTGGCGTAGCTAGGATTTTACTGGGGGGGCACAAAGGGGCACCAGCATCTTATGGGGACACCAACTTTCAGTGGTGTGTTTTTTGGGGGAAAGTTTTTGTTAGCCTTGTTTAATATCCATTCCTCCGTTTTTTTTCAGTGGGGGGGGGGCACCTGGGGGGCACAGGGATTGGGGGGGCACGTGCTCCCAGCCCCCCCCCCGCTACGCCACACGTACCGAACAACTGAAACTCTCAATCCTCAAGTTTGACATCCTCAGTGCGAGTAGCTGTTACGTTGTGCTTTATTTATTACATGTACGTCGCACTTTTAATATGTATAGTCTATCTTCTTTTTTCCAGAAAGAAAAAAAAGATTAAAAGTCCAAGAGATTCAAAAGCCCTGTACATACATGTATACATTATATTTACTTCAGTTAACATTTTCGTTGCATATCATTATATTATTGTTTCCTGACGTAACTTAGCGTTCTTTATCGTTTTATAAGCTTGTTTTACACCATAGACTTAAATAAGATCACTAAAAAACTTTCCTGTTTGCGAACTATAATTTTGCTACTTTGCGCCCACAGTAGAATTTGCAGAGCTAAAGCCGCATGCGCGGTAAACTAGGTGATTCAAAATGGCGGACATAAACAGGACGAACTCTCCCATGAACTTGTATCGAGAAGATGTTTTAGACACCAAAGAAGAGCTTGACAAAGCAAGAGAAAAATTAATCGGAGAGCAGAAAAAGACAGCGCGTATCCTTAAATCTATGTGAAGTGAATATGTTTGATAGTATGAGATATCTTAGAAGAGTTAAAGCACAACGGCTACAGACATGGTTATCTCCGATTGTTTAAGTAGTTTCGTGAAAAAAATTAGGGATGACAGAAACCTAAATTAAACTAGGATTACCATGGTTGCCCGTAGGCTAGGCCTAGGCCTATATATGGAACTCCTTCCTTTCAGAACACGGTGTCAGTAAATCTGTTCAATTTTGGACTGTTGGACTTGGAGAACTTAGAGTTAGGCCTAGCCCTGGCCTAGTTCTAACAATCCCCTCCTTCCTCCATGTAACCTTTAATAGTCTACTTTCAGAATTAGGCCTACTCCGTCATACTCTGTGTATGATGGAGTAGTGACTTGAAGTTACCTTAGTCAGACCTGATTACATGTAGAAATTCTACCCATTTACTGTGAGAAGTGGTCTTTTGGTTCCATACTGTCAGACTGTACTTAAGGATTGGCACAACCATTGCCATGATTGCCCGACATAGGAAACCCACATCTATGAGATGAAATTTGGACCTGAAACATGTGTTCGCACGGTTACTCCCGTTACCACAAGTAGGATGCGTGCGCATTACACTCGGGTACAGGAGTATAATCCCCCTTAAGTGAGAGTATACTCTTGCTAACCCTCGGGTTGTACTCCAGCTGATGAGCACTCAGGAGTATACTCATTTTAAGGCGAGTAGCTTGCTCAAACACACCCACTAGTACAGGTGCATGAACATGTACCGGTACTTGATCTACACAATAGTATAATTTCCGATGTCACTTCCCTTTTAATAGCCAGAACCACAGATCATAAAAAGTAAAGTGAAATATACTGCAATTTAACTTGGAATTCGATTGGAAATTTTGAAGGAGGAAAGAATTTTATGTGATAATGTATACCTACGGACACCGCTAAGTTTTCCCTGACCTGTTCGTCATCTTAAAGCAATAAAATGTCCTAAAAAGTCAAATTTAGCAGTGAAAGTAATGCGGTGTTCACTTTGAAAATTCCAAAAATTTCATAAACCAGTCTCATACATGTACATGTACAGTAGGCCTGCATGTAGTATTTGTACAGTCTACAGAGGGTGTCAAGGAGTGTCCGTATCTGGCATGTCTGAAATACTTTTCTTCTAGGAAGTGCTTTGAGTCATACTCGCTCTCTACTGCTACACGCTTGCTCACTCAGTAATTCAGTTCAGTGCTGGCTATACATTTAAATTTAAAAAGAAGAAGGCGTGACCGGATCTCAGCAAAATATAAAGTATTCATTTTGATACCATTTTCTTAAATTAATTAAAATGGGCGAAACTTTATCTAAACTGAGTTGTCTAAACCAAAAGTAAAAGACTTTTTTCCAAAATACAGCAAAGGAATGCTTTGTCTTTCCTGAGTGTAATGTACGGCACAGCGTTCCTGGTGGGCAGCATTGAAAGAGTTAACGAGAGGATAGCAACCTTGGACAGGGAGCTGCAGGGTTTCTCTGAACTGTTGATTGAGAGTAAGGCCACCAATGTTCCTGATGATGTCCTGCCAATGTCACCAAGATTTCAGAAGGGTCCCCAGAAAGGTAATCATCTATGTAGGCTTGCATTCAGAAAGTCTGACAAATTCCATAAATTGTAAAAAAAAGTAACTTCCCCAAATAAAAAAAACAGAAGTCAATCCAACAAACCCAAAGCTCTAGATATTTTGAAAAGTACACGTGGCCAGAGTCGTGGGAAAAAATTGAGAGTAATAATTGTCAATTTGATATACAGGCAACGATTGAAAGGATCCTCATCCCTATAAATATTGATAGATTTGACACTTGAAGGTTGTAATAAATGTTTTTATTCATTATAAAAAGTTTCTGTGATGATTAAACTGAATAAGTAATATCACTTCTCCCGTGATGTTCAGATTAAAACCAATATAAAGTACACTTACCAATACATGTACATTGGATAATATACGGAAAAACTGAGTCATTAAAAACCAAAGGAAAAACTTAACTCTTTTGGCCTAAAAATTGAAAATATGAAATGCTTTAATAAATACATTTTTTGAATACATGCATGGTATCATACTCTTCGAACTTGTTCCGAATTTGACAATATTGCTTGATGCCAAGATCAGTTTATGATACTTGTATGAACATACTGCTGTTTGTTTTCTGGGCCTAATTTGCTTTTGCTTCTTATTTGTGATGTTTCGTTAACGTCTTACTCTTCCAAGCGTTGCGCCTTTTATTTGAAACAAACTGTGCTTTCCATTCCTTGCCTCTTCCTGCAGTTTCTCGTAAGTTGCTTGCAAATGAATCCTCTGCCACCTCTCTAGCTTTTTGTGATGTGCGCTGACAGGCACACTGTGGTAACACAGCTTTTGAGTGTGCAGTGATTTTTTTCCTCATTGCTTTTTTTTTTCTGCCGAAGGGGGCATCACCATTAGTTGATTGTCTTGGAGGGAGCTGGGTTTCTAACAATTTGTCCAGTGACCCGCACATGAAAGTTCCCCGCTGTGAGCCGGATACATTGTGCTTGGAATGTTTCATTCACAAGCATTATTACTGTACTGGTAGCTTCAGGCTTTCATGCCATTCACTTTAAATACGCTGTGCATGTTCCTGTCTTTGAAAAAAAGAGATTTGGAGTACCACAGGTGTTTTCATAACGTTCGAAATTTATTCAAAGGCAAGTTGGACTTGTCTTTAGAAAAGCTGCTGTCTGCATTGCCCTTGTTATGGCCTTGTCAAGTGATAATCTCTTCAAAGAAAACTTGAGTACCGTTCAAATCCATAAAATCTGCCACCAACGATATGTTGAGCCCCCTCCCAAATCACTTGGTGATACCTTCCTTCACCTCAGTAGATCTAGAGAAGTCATCCAGTGAAGTCATTGTATAAACATTCCTTGTTCACCCACATTCTTGGAGAGTTTAGACACTGTCAACCTTGTAAAGTACTGCCTCTTTCAAGCTTTAGTTGGGCGTGCACATCTTAATGTGAATTTGTCCATTTCTAAGCTTTGTATAAACCACATTCAGTGTACATTGTTGTGTAGTTTTATGTAACAGAAAGTCAGAAATTATGTACACAAGCAAATATCAAGTTTCAAAAGTCAGCTCAATAATGAGAATTGTCTTTGCACAAGCTTCAAATAACATTTGTACAATTTAATTACTTAGATGTACGTACATGTACATGTACCTACATGTACCAGTACATACCTGTAAGTTACTTCACATTCATGCCACACTGTGGCTATACAAATCTTCATTATTCTGTCATTTTCAATACACATTTCTTTTTCCAGTACATGTAGGGTAGATTTGTTTATTTGGTATTGTACACTAATTTTTATTCACTGACAGCCAGCCATAAAAATGTATTTCCAATACTAGTTGTTTTCATCTGCATGTACAGCACATGTACATTACCAGTGTGTTTGTCATGAAAGAGACTGTAAAAACAGGAGAATTACCAGTAGGACTGTACAGAAACCTGTTTGTTTTGTGCATTTTCCCTACATTTTGCATATTCCCTCTCCATAATTCTTTTTTTTTTCCTTCTTCTCTGAATCTCTTTTTTTCTGCCCTTGTTTAGTCGGTCACCATAACATACGTGTACATGTACCTCATGTAAAATATCTCATGTATTGATAGGAATTAATAATGACCATATACTGAGCTTGTGGCAAATTAAAGATTTTGAATGGAAAGATTTGATGGCCTGTTACGTATAAGGGATCAGCTTGCCAACAAAAATTGCAAAACTGTTTGCCGTGATACCTGTAGATGTGATAATTTATATCAAACTCCTATTTTTGTGTGATTTCCTGCAGTGCGCTTTCAGTAGAAAAAAAGTTTTACTTTTTCTTGAATGCTCAGGGAATTTTTTCAATACAGTCTGCATGGTCTGAAAAACCTGCGCGTTGTGGTGGTGTATGAATGAACAAAGGTGCAGAAAACATACATGTACATTGGTTGTTTTGGCTTCACACAACAGTTTCCGCAATGCTGGTAGCTCTGTGGTAGACTAGAGAATAGTTTTTTTTTTTTTCAATTATCGACATCATCACCATTACACACTGCAAAGGGTCCATGGTGCATACACAGTACTTACAGCACCGGTACACCATGGTGCATAGATACCCATACATGTGCGTGTGTACTGGTTGTTGATTTAGCTCACCAAACTGATTAAAACCTGATTTTAGAGGCACTTTCATCATCTACTTGATGGAGACGGTGCATCGGGTTTTACAATTGCTGGCATACAGTACCTGTACAAGTGGCCGCATATTTTCATTTTCATAGAAAAACCATTTTTCACTGCCTACAGTTTTGTAGCTTTTGATGTTGGTTGTATATTCTACATACATGTACATATACTCCTAGGTTGGTCATAGAATGCTTCCATTAGTTTGCTGTGTAGTCACACATAGTGTACTTGTTCATACACTTTCTACATTTGAGCCTGAAGTTTGACAAAGAAATTCAAAGGACCTTGGTACACTGAAGCAGACTGTGCAGTCTTGGGCATATGTATGGATCAACTTCAGATCAGCATGTTGTTTTTTTTTTTTCAAATTTTTACCAAGTAGTCCTTTGGTGTTCATGTGTCAAGGAAACGTTGCAAGTTTTGGAGACCTCAACTTTGAGCTGGACCTTGAAGTAATGAAGCTGAATCCTATTTGTCACAGGCACAAAGATAACATTAGTAGCAACACGCAGTTGTACATGTAGTTAACGATAGTGCATATATGTATTGCTGTGCGTAATTAACTAACATGCATTCATCTACGCGTTTGCTGTGACTAACAACCACCTCTACTGATTGGTCAAAGTTTTGGTAGATTAATCCATTTTTTTGTTCAAACATCTACCCTGGACAGCATCGGATGTGAAAGAACTGAATCAATTTGCTGGCGTGTACGCTGCTAAATCGAGTAAGAACTATTGGAACTAAATCCCCTTTTACCGTCTGTTTTTGTTCTTATGTACATGTACCTGTGCACTTGTGCAAGGGTTACCAAACAAAACCGTTTGGTTGTACACAGTGCATATACCCCACAAGTACAGCTTGAAATTGAAACTGGGAATTTATGTGTAAGAGGACAGACTAACGGGCAATGCCTGTGTTTCTTTTATTTCTTTGTGGTTAATTTTTTTTTTGGGGCAAAAAAATAATGGAAGGTGGAATGTAAACCTCAAATAGTGACTACCAAAATAATGTCTCATACCCTCCAGCCCCCCCCCCAAAAAAACCCTCAAAATGTGATCTGATAGTTTTTGTCATTTGTCAAATTGCCCCCTCAGGACCGTGATAGATATTCTTTGTTTTCTTTTGGTTTTGCGTTTTCTGTACGTGTACATGTACATGATGGAGCCTGGACAGAGGCCTCAATCTCCAGTAATTCTGAATTCTATTATGATAGGGTGTAAAGTTTTCTGTCAGCAACAATCTTTTATTTGTGCCTTTTACACAAATTATTGTCACCATTTAATTAATATGGCTGCCCTCTTTAAAAAGCATAATGAATAACCTGTATTTATAACTTTGGATCATTTTCACTGGCTAATTGTTTTCCTCAAAACTAAAATTGCATGCTTTTCCAGTTGCAGGGTGAGTCTTTGAAAAAGAGAGAGATTAACACAGTATTAAACCCTGAAAAATTCATTTACTAATTGAAAAGAAAGTGAAACGTGTACATGTACTGAAGTTCTACTAAGTGTTAAAATCAAATTGTAATTCTTCTTTATCAACTTACCTCCGGCATGGAGGAAGATAATGTACAACATGCATGCAAATGCAGGCTTTTTTTTATTCCTTTTACCACGCTCAAGAAATTGCATGATTATTCTTGCATGAATGCAGTTTGTAACTGTAGGCTTTTGTGGGTGATGCATCCCTTGGGTTTTACCTTATTTGAAGTGCCATTTCTTGTTTTGGCTTTACATTATTCCCAAGTTTTAATTTGAGTTATACACAGACAGGTACTCGCTTCATCCCCCTTTCCACTGTCTCATCTATCCACAAGCCCCACCCACCCACACGTATGGGTATCTTCATGTACAGTACAGTTATGTAGAGATAATGTCATTATTTGAATGAGTATATGTGTACGTGTATTTTAACCCTCGTTATTCACCTTTTCAGTCCACAATTATTCTTTATTCGGAAAAAATGTACATGTATCATCGTCTTTTCTGTTCATTTGAATACTAGACAGCTATAACTATTGGTACACAGATCAGTAAGTCATGCCTTATTTCAGACTTATTCTGATCTTAAAGGACAAAGGTGCAAACTTGTGTTTTTCAGCTCATCATGAATTTTTAATGAGTCGGATTGCAGGGTAGGTCACCATGAAGATATTGTCTTACAGTTTCAATTATGACCCTAATGCCCACGTGCGGCTGACGTTAGACCCTTTGAGATAGGAATCAATTTTTAATGTGTTTGAGCAACAGAAAAAAAATTACACCGAGCATGTACACTGTACATGTATATGCGCCTATAGGTGGGCTACAGGTAACACGTAGTTAGTCCTAGGGTTTCACACGTCCTAATTGAGGCCCGCGAGAGTGAACTTTGAGGGGGCGTCTTCTATAGACAGGCCCAAAGCAATGATGGAAACAATCCAATCATGGGTTCTCCTTCCCGGGGGATTTGCTTTCAATAAAGTGACCAGACAGGTGTTTTTTATTCACCAACGAAAGTGTAAGATATGTATAAACATATATAAATCATACCATTTATTTTGTTGGCAGCTTTTACATTGTAGCTTTAAACAATCAACAGTGTATTTGCAGTTTGAAAGTACATGTCTGGCTATAGGTATGGTTTACACTGTACAGTGACTTTTACCTCATAGATGGAAGCCTCAACATCTTGCAAATCTTTCTGAAATTGAAGTTCTTGGGTAACGGTCACATGGAGCTACTTGGTCGACAGACAAAATTGTTCTTGTATGTTCAACAAAATCTTGGTTGAGAACTGGTAATCCTCTGCATACAGGGTCATGACATTTTGGTTTGAATCTGTGGTGGATAAGGGTAAAAACTAGTGGCTGTTTTTAAAAATTCGTTGATGGTAAAGTGATTCTGTGCATAGGAGCACAAAAAGCCAGAATTGAACAACTGAATAATTTGCCAGTGAACCATTTAGGATTCAGATGGGTTGTCAGATTTTTAAAAGCCTATTGTTCTTTCCATTACATTTAAAGATTCTTGTTTTCGGGTTTTATGTGTGGTCAGTAAAGTAAAAAGGTTTGCAAAATATGGAGGGCCTGACGTTTCGATCTTAGCAGAATGTTTCTCAAAGGCAAAATGAGAAAAAGTGAAAAAGTAAAAAAGGTAAAAAAGGTTTACAGATGCCATGGTTACATTTTAACACTTCTCAAATGTTATCAAAAAGAAATTTTATATTCATATGGGGTTTTTGAACAAACGGATTCTCTGCATGCATGATACGTGATGGTTAAGTTAAAGTGCTCTCCGTTTTCCATTCCGTCCTTCTAGCATTATTTCCAGTGGTCACTCCAAAGATGAAGCATCTTGCCAAAATCAATGAGTCAAGCAAGAAGGTAAAGAGAAAACAGCTTCAATCATAGAAAGAAGTCTTGAAGTCAAATTTTCTGCAAATTTGGAATGAATTTTAGTTGGAACGTGGCAAGTAGAGTGGAATTTATGCCTGAGTCAATTTGTTGAGTACTTTAGGAATACATGTACCTTGCTTTGCTGTCAGATATAATGATGGTTGAGTGTGGATGAAGCTTCTTAAAGTTTTTAAGACTATATTGTGTAGTCTACAGACGTACCGTACACTATGGTCTGCTGCAGTGTTGCCATTGTGGGCACCATGCTGAAGTCCCACAAATGAAATTCTATCTTGCCTGCATTTGTCCTCATGAGGGTTTTTTTTTTTTCAAAAATATGGTGTGAAAGAAATGACGCCTACTGTTTTCATTTTCCTTTTCAGATTGCCAAAGACAAAGGAGACACCAAACCAAAATTGGTTGAGGTAAGAACATTCTTTACGTGTATTGCTTACGGAAGGCATAAACAGCCATAAGCATTTGCAGTTTTGAATTCCAATTAAATGCAGCTTTGCAATGCCCCCCTTTGGAACCCGTCCCTTCTCCCCCCAAAAAAGAGCCTGGGTACACCACCGCTAAGAGGCCAGAAGTGTATTAAAACTGACACACTGCTTCCAAAAAAAAGGCGAACATATCACATTTCCATCTAGACGTGGCATTTTCTTTCATTTCTTTTAAATTCTGGGCACGTGTATCGGCGGTGTACAAGTGGTATTATATGACCATCCCCTACAGGCTGTCTTGTTGCAACAAATTGCAGTGTTACCTACATGTACCTCTGGCCTACAGACAAAGTAATTTCCTGTCAAACTCTTCCGGAACAATTACAAGTGCTGCAGTTTAATTACTTCTGGTACCTGTATAAACAATCAGGTAATCTATTGAGTGCGGATGGCTTTCAAGGATTGTCCAAAATAAATTAAGGTGTAGCCAGTTTATGCGCTCTTCAGATCGGTAAAGAGCTTTTTCATTTTCCTTTTGAAAAAAAAACATGGATCCTCCCGCCCTTTGCCCCTTGCAGCTTCATCAGTACATGGGCTATGACCCCAACCAGCTGACGCCCCTGCCAGACTTGGAGACACTCACCATCATAAAGAGGGTGACAGAAGCCCAGACAGACCTACCGTGCAAACCCCAGTACAGGCAGGAGTTCAAGAGGCTCTTTTTCTCCAAGATGTCGGAGGCTGTGTTAGTTGTAAGCTGTCGTTATTCCGTTGTCCCCTGGGTTCTTCCAGTGTTGCAGAGCCTGCATCCAGAGTGCAGATTTCTGTGGATCTGTTTTGATCATCTCAGTATAGGGTCAATGATTGTGTGTTGACTTGACTTTCATTGAAAAAAACAAATTCACCTTGCATGTACATCTTGCAAGCATTAGCTCACAGCACCCACGTATGCACCCTTATGCAGACACATGTATGTGTGTACATTTACTGTACATATTGTTCTTGCAGGGCTGTTGATATGAACAGGCAAGAATCAAGTGCTGTGAAATATGAAAATCTAATTACCTACCTTACTTCCCTCATGCGTTTAAATGCATTGTAGGTCCTTAATGTTGTTAAACACAGTCGTAATGGTGTTGTTGGTTCCAAGGACATGCCCCCTCGGTTGACTAGATAGGCTTTGGCGACATGCAGAGTTCATTAGTGTGCACTGAGTACCCATGGGACTGGTATTTTATCTTGCGCCAGATGTGCAAGTGCATGCACGCAGTTGTGTGTCACCCCAAGAATACACTGCTTGGTTCACCCACAGAGCCCACTCTTAGGCTATTTCCAAATCACTTGGCGACGGCGTAAAATTACACAAGAGTCTTTGCATAACCACCGCAGCTACTTGCCGTAGAGTCATGTGTATTGCAAGCCACAGCCGGTTAGTTCGGACACAGCCTTATTGTCTATATTTTAGAATTGTTGGCTTCATCCATCCAGGATACGTTCTGGTGGTTCTTCCTCTATCGTTACCATCCGAGTAAGAAGACTCAAGAGCGACTCTTCAACCGTGTGGCTCACAACTTCGTCAAGCTGTTGCTGTTTGCAAAGCACCCCAAGTACAGGGACGTCTTCTTCCAAGTAAGTCATTCTGTGGTCAAAATATATCCGTCGTAACCTCCATGCTACAGATCGTCAACATTTTATATTTGACTCAGCAGTGCCACACACCATTGGTGGTCAAAGGATGTCAGTTACATCATATGTTCTCTTATAATCACCGGCACGGTGTGGCAAGCTCGAATGGGTGACAATCATGACAAAATTGACGGCCGTTCAATGACAGTGCCTCAACTTGGAAGAGAATAATCAAATTTGTGATTCAGTTGGGTGACTTGAAAGCAATCAGAGCAAATTTTTGGTGACAGTGTAACAGTGGTGGTGGAGATGGCGCAGACACGGCAGCGTGGTGTTGGGTGGTGGCGGTAGTAGTAATGATGATGATGATGTGTGGTTCAACTATTTAAAAAGAAAAAATACCTAACTATTGTATCCACATGCAATCCTATATCCAGGCCTACACCAGTACAACTTTTCAAACCTGAATCTGTTGCTGTGAACTATCTCAAACAATATTTAAATAGCAAGCTTGTCACAAGGGAGCGGATAAATATAGCTACAAACACATGTACGTGCATAGCGCCCTCATTAGTAAAAGAGGCAAAAGTCCTAATCACATGGAAAAACCTTCATGACACTCTCTTAAATTTATAATCTATATCCACTTCAAACGTAATCAACAAAGTCTATGCGCCCCGAGCTGAAGTGCGCCCCCAATCGACGAAAAAAATACAGCTGGTTACAAGCGAGTTTTTGAATGCATTCTGCGTGCACGCAAAGTCCATACAAGCCGGAATACATTGGTTAGGCATATTCAGCATGCTCTGCGACAAACGTGCATATACTTGTGCGCCTCATGGCACATCTATGCGGTGAGTACCCAAAAGAGCACGCCCTCTTTGTTCCGCTCGGAGCAGAGCGAATCTAAAAACTAAAGATTAGCACTCACTTTGCAGAGCTGGCAAGGTTTTAACAAAAATTAATGGCAAAACAATAATGATTTCATTCCTGAGTGTAAAATGGCGGTACTGAATTAGGTGAGCACTAAAGCAGGGCCCTCTGGGGACAAATAATTGCAACACGCAAGTCGCTGCTCATACAAAGAAAGCAGAATGATTTTCTCGCCGCCACATGTGTGATTCACCATACTGTTGTGGAGAAGTTGTAGTGTGAGGTTTCTTGAGCTAGGGAGAATTTTGTGCAAATATGGACATGTGATTTTGGAATCACTATCTCCAAGGTGGCCTGTGGTGGCAAAATTTTTCACAAGAATATGCTTCACTTGAAAGATTCAATCTTCAGCCAAGTATTTTTTATCAATTATATATAACAGGTTTTGCCCTTACCCAACGTATATATATTAATAAGCACTGCATGCTCAGTGCTTGTCCGAGAGCTTGCGAAAAAAACCT
>NW_019091432.1:301095-326729 GCF_001949145.1 Acanthaster planci
TTAAAAGAAATTCAACATCGCTGCAAACTACTTACTGACTGGAGTGACTTGAAATACAATAACACTCAAAGGCCTGACATTTTGACTGGACAAAATGTGAAATGGCAGCCCTCAAGAAAGACACATAAGGATCAAATCATCTAACCCTCTCACTAATGAAAACATCTCCAAATCAATTTTTAAGAGTTACACCTATTTCGAAAAGCTTCACATGTTGAGAAAAACCTTCATGCCTGAGAGCCATGAACATGCACCCCAAAACTGAAAAGTACTCTTGGCTAAGTCAGTTTTAAATTCTGTTTCTCCTGCAGATTCCATCTTCAACAAAAACCCTCATCCTCCTGAAAGTCTTCCTGCACATCCTCTTCCACGTCATCATCATCCTCCCCCTGGCCTCCTGCAGTCTCCGCCCCTATGCCACGCCCAAGTGGGATATCCAAGGCTCGGTGGACAGCCTCAATGGTGCGCATGTTGACATAATACGCCATGTTGACCGTGGGAATGCGGCCGCGCATGTCCTCCATGAAAGCATAAGCCTGCGGGTGGAGAAAATAACTTTGAAAAGCGACATGTGTCATATTGAAATAACAAACTTCCTCTCCGTTAGCATCTTGCAAAGAACTCTACTGAATTCTTCTAAATCCTCACTAGGATGCTCATCCTTTGATTTTTTAGTGGTATTCATCAGAGCATTATTATAACAGATAACAATTTTCTATTTTCTAAATCCTTCAACTGGGTTAAGCAACAGGTACTGTACATCTGAAGGGGGCATGTGGCCAAGTGGTTAAGGTCTGTGGCTTCCAATCATAGGGTTGGAGGTTAGAGTCCAGCTGCTGGCAGTATGTTGTGGCCCTTGGCAAACCACTTCACCCCTGCTTGCCTCTCTCCACCCAGGAGTATAAATGGGTACCAGCATTAGCTGGGAAGCAACCTGCAATGGATTGGCGTCCCATCCAGGAGGGAATAGAAATATTCATGCCACGGAAACCGGCCTGATGAGCTAAATTGGCTTGGACCAGACTTGTTGCAGTTCATCTGAAAGTATTGGCTGTGGCTAATGGAAACACAACTTTATAGAAGCCACTGATGACTGGCCAACAGCCACTGACTATTGATGTCAGTGTTAATGTTAGCCACAGTCATGACGTTCAGGAGCAGCACTTCTACCTTCTTGAAGTTTTCCTGTCGAGCATAGTGCTCTATCATCATGCCGAACACGTCTCCAATCCGGACGGCATTATCCAAATCTGGCTCCTCCAGCAGGATTTGGCACTGCCTCATGGCCTCATCAGGATCTTCATCATACACTCTGGAGAGATAGGAAACAAGACGGGAGAAAATGAGAAACAAAAAGGAGTTTTCTATGTGCATAAATTTACAGACTGTGGATACTGAAACACTACCCTACTGCCTAATTAGCATTAATTGTTTAATGGCAAAACATGCCATAATCAGATGTGTTGTCAAGTCACATTACAAGCCACTAACAACGCAATCCTAAATCAATCACAAGGCACTCACAAGTCAAATTAGTATAACCCACAAGTCAACAGCAAGTCAGTAAGTCATTCTTAGGTTTATCCCATGTCAAATTACAAGCCATTCACAAGTCAGTCATGTCATGTCAAAAGTAAACTCACAAGTCAAATCAAGTCAGTAACTCAAATCACAAGTCATACACAAGTCAGTCATGTCACCTGTCAACAAGTCAAATCAAGTCAACAGCGAGTCAAATTACAAGTCAAAGTCAATAATAAGTCATTTAAAAGTCACAATGCAATAAAAAGTCTGGTCCAAAGTAACAGGTGATAAACAGCAAAGGAAATTGTTTAATTGAATTGCTCATAATACAAATCTAGACTGGACAACTTGAAATGGACTCCAAACAGACTAGTCAGAACCTTTATGAAGAGGCAAAACAAAACCAGAAAATTTCAAGATGTACTTGCGTCGGAGAGACGTTAAAAAAAATTGTAATTAAAAGATTAAAACTAGAAAAGCAAATGCAAAAGGAAGGGAGGTTTTAAAAAGATCAGAATACAAGTCCTCTTGAGAGGAAAACACAGCAAAGTTCCCATTCCTGTCAATTATTTCCTGCATCACATGCATCTGCCTCTTAATTCGCAACTTTCAAACATCTGTTCCTTCCACTGATAATAAGCATAATCAGTATTTTATTGATCAACTATTGTACCTGCGTGCAGTGACAAACTTCTTGATGAGTCCGATTCGGCTCTTGAGAGCGCCGAGTTTCTCCTCTTGGAGAGAGGCATTCTTCATCTTGGCTTTGCTCAAACATTTGTAGGCCTCGCTGAGCGCACCTAAAGCCTTGTCATAGTTCTGGTACTCGTCAATCTCAACCTGACAAATCAAAGATTAAGAAAAAAAATACACAAACTGGGTCTATGAAAAAATGTACGCAAAAACAACCAAAAAACCAGAGATTTCATTGCAGAGAACGTTTTCAACATGTCATCCAACAAACTGCTCCTGCATCTCCATGTACGACTGAAGAGTTGACTAAATGTCTAAAAAGTGTCCAGAGCGTGAAATTACAGTCCGACATCGGACATTTTCCGAGCACTTATTGTGTTTGTCCGAACAAAATCAAAGGTGATGTGAATTTTGACCCCTGATACAGTACGTTACAACTTTACCTTTTACATAATATGGCACTGTCCATTGGCAGATCAGAAGATGGTAATGGCAGAACAAAATTGATTGTATTGTGACATTTTGTCCGAGCACTTTTTTGGTCTAATTTCGTGCCCTGAGTGTCTATAAGTTTCGTTGAACATTTATCAAATTAAACATAGAAAGTTAATTTGTAAATTAAACGACGAAACATTTCCATTCCTGGAAAGTTTTGGCAGTGTGTTTAACATGTTAGCATGTTTACTAACCTGAGCACAGGCATCATAGAAACCAGCTAGCGAGTCCAGGGCTCTACCCTTGGTGTAGAACCCAATGATATTCTTCATGATCTCTGGATCCTTTCTCCAGTCCAGGGATTGCAGGTAGTTGGCCGCCATGACGTAAATCTCCTTCTGGCGGGACACGCCAGCAAAGAAGATGATCTTCTCTGTGTCGCCAGATTTTAACAGTGCTCTCATGGCCTAAGACAAGACAAAGAGTTGCACAACTGGTCAATTTCAATTCATAAGGTTTTCAGATTCATCATTCGCAGAGGTGGGATACGACTGTTCTCGTGGAAAACTAGGGAAGCTTAACTAGGGAATAGCTACTGTCTGCCCGTTGTCCAACTGTAAGACAGTCTCCCGACAGTTTATCAATCTGCTCAGCAGACCAGGCCCTTGAATTTCTGCTAACTGTAGCCGAAAATGCTGCAGTAATGGTTAATGCATTTCAAGTATAAGCACGGAATTCTGGCTTGTGCCTCTGCACGGTCCCACAACTAAAAACTGTGTGCTTGCTGGGTTTAACCAGAATAGACCAACAAACCGAAGCGCACTATTTCATAAACCACTGAAAAGTCAGGTTCATTTTCGAAATTGTTTAGTTTTAGCGGTAAGTTCACATCTTCAATGAAAAGCACACACCTTGACCTTGTTGCCAGCCTGGGTGTACTTCTTGGTGGCGAGGTGATAGGATCCCTGCAAGAAGCAGATATCGGCCACCTTCTCCAGCAGCTTGAGGCGCATCTCACTGTTCTTGTTGTCCTTGGACAGGGTCATCTTCTCTGCCAGGCGTTCGGTGATGGGCACACTCTGAGACTGACAGAGGTCTAAGGCCTCGGTGTACTACGAGCAGAGAAAAAAAATGAATGAATTCACTTCAGCAGGCTACCTAGGGCTGAAAGCCATGACCAACTGTTTCATAGTTCCATGTTTAATACACCATGCATTAGACTGACAAACCATCAAATCTGCCAGGGAAGGAATTTTGTCATCGGGGGGCAAGGCCACTTAGGCCTTGAACCCATTTCCGTTTTAGTTTGTAGTTAGCAAAGACAATCCAGTTACCAACTGTGATATAATCAAACAAATTAGGAGGACAAGGTATGAGCAAGTTCTGAAAAGTACATCCTAGAACTTACTCTACTGAAACAAAACAATACCTTGTAGAAGCTTTTCAACTGTAGCTGTATCTGTCTACACAAACCTTCCAAAGTTTTTACCACATGGACTTACTCAAAAGAATAATCTAAAAACAGCCTTTTCTAGACCTCAAAACATTCAAACAGTAACTAGGCAAACCTTAAGTTTTCTTGATTTGATAAGTCTACACTTACCTTCTTGGCAACCACCATCAGGTCTACCGCCTTGTCGTACTGCCCATGCTCCTTGAAGAACTCTGCACAGCGGTTCAGGAGAATGGGATCCGTTCTCTCATCCAGGTCTTCAGCAATAAGCTGGAGGGCGCCAAACTGCTGGGTCTTGAAGGCCAACTCCAAGGCCTTGGAGAAATGCCCGCCCTGAGGGGTAAGAGAACTCGGGAATGTTAGTCACCCTTCAACTGGCCTTGGTCACAGCATGAAGTAGCCTCTTTACTTTCCCACAGGCAACAGGTTGTACTGTCTTACGTAACTATAAAGCCTTATACTCTATGGGAATTTCAGGAAGTATGGATGGAAGAGTGGTCTTGTACATTTGGTTGGTACAACCAACCTGACAGGGAGAGTTATTTTGCAATCACAAACCAGCTATGGCCACATTTTATGGTTCTGCTAAAGTGCTAATCATCACTTACATTGTACTACAGCAGTGAGCATATTTGGCCAGTTGGCGAGAAAAGTTTGCCACATCCCTTCAACAATCACTATGTGCTTTTAGTGTATACATTTTAAGCACAACTAATCAAACTAAACAAAACCGTAAATTTGGCCCCTGTCCAGATAGAAAGCTATTAATGACCTTTGTGCCAGTAATACCAATCGCTAAATATCTTGTGGATTATTGCATCAATTTCTGACAGGTGTTGGCCAGTGTTGTACTCAGCACCTCTTATGATCATCAAAAGACCCAACAAGACCAACAGAGGTTCCAGTCTATATTCAAGTTGCAAGTTAATTCAAATGAACTGCAACAAAAACATTCTCTTGTCATTGTCGCTCTGTTACCATGGTTACTTGTGACTGGCCATGTGTCTCGTCTTGTACATGGTCTTATGTCTGGGCTTGTGTAAAGTCTAGTGTCCAGTCCTGTGCATGGTCTCGTGCATGGTACTGTGTAAGGTTTTGTGATGATCTCAACTGGTGATGGCCTGTATATCTTTACCTTATGAAACAGCATGACAGCCTTGTCCATGGTGCTGGGGTTTGTCTCATAGTAACGTGCCGCTTCTATCATGTCTTCACTGGAACTCATCAATGCTAGGTTCATCAACTGGTCCTCCAGGTTATTCTCCTGCGAAATTGATAAGCAGGGGTAAAAACGAAAATTTAACTCGGGGGCTGGCCTCTGGAATGTTTTTCTACCACAGGCCAGTGGGTAAGCTACGAGCATTGTGGGTGATTTAAGAAACCATACAACTATCCAAATGTTTGGATAAAATTCTGTGAACATCTTGACGAACGACTCTCAATGAAATGACTGTATTTGCTTAAATTCAATCCCTGGGAAGCATGCAGATATCTAGGCAACAGTTATACAAAAAATTGCTTCCAAATTTCTTGTACAACTCATAATCCACTTGAAGTTTGAATATGTCCATGGAACATCAGCTTAACAACTTAGTCTGACTATTCTCTATGGCAACAAAAATGTGGCCTTTCTGAGAATATCTTGTCAAGTGTCTTACAACAAGGGGTGACTTAGCGCTCTTTTAAAAATTTCACCAATGACAAAACTGTGATAAAGATGCTCAAAAACCATTTACAGGCTTTTGGCAACTATACAGAAATGTAATCACTTATTCACGGCACATTGGAGACGGAAGAAGTCTTCAAAATGTTTAACTTTACAAGATGTAAGATGGCTAATTCACCTTGCACAGACGAATGGCCTGACTATAGGCCTGGGCCCTTGTAAAGAAGTGAATGGCCTCCTTGATGTTATCCTAAAAGAAAAGTTAACATTTGTGCCAATCACATCTCAAAACTCATCAATCAAGCCTGTCTGCACTGATAATGTAGAATCCATCCAATAATAGAATCAAGCCAAAATAAATTGAGCATTATTACTGAGTTGAAAACTAAAACACCACCATTCAAGGATTGTATTATGTTTGCAACAATAATGGTCAAGTCCAGTTCAGCAGAGTGACTGGACGATGCAGCCAGCAATCATGTGCCTATTAATCTGGAGTGGGGCTCACAGGAGAGTGGATAGGTTGGTGGGATGGGTCAGATGGTGGGATGGACGGGTCATTGGTGTGAGCGGAAGTTGGGTTGGTAGATGGGTGAATGGACGAGGCAGCGGACAGGAAATGGGTCCATATTGTCAGATTAATTGACACACAATTGCTCACTACACAAGAAACAAAACACTGCACAGAATGCATTAAAAGTTCCTGCAGAACAGCTGCCTGTGAAGCATCACAATCAGTTTCCAATGTAACAATAATAACACATGAAGGCTGACGATACACAAATTTGAAAGATTGCTTTTACAAACACATGCAAGACATTGAACAATTAAGACGTCAAATAAAAGTGAAAACAAGTGTTAAGAACAACAATTTGCAGATAAAAATGCCAAGAAAGAAAACATAGACAGAAAACATTCTGTAGAATTCTGTAACTCTTCTCGAAAGGTTATAAGAGGAATACGTCCACTGAAGTGCTCTAACAGAAAAGCAGTAGGACATACATTGTAAAGTCATCACTAACATTATGCAGTAGTATTAACGGCGAGAAAACTTCACAAATCTGAAAAATGCTGAGATGAGTAGCTGCAAGCCGAGAAAAGATCACAGGTCTTGGTGGTTAGATGGTTAGATACTGACCAGTTTGGTTTCCTCGTCTATACTTTCAGAGCTGTCCTTTTTGTTGTTCTGAGTGACAGTACAGTCAGGATGGAGACCAAACATTCACTGAAATACATTCCTTTCTTTCATGTCTGCAGTCACTCCGGAGTGAGTTTAAAAAGTGGTAACGATCTCAGAGTACTCAACTTCTTCAACCTTTCCAATAAAGCTGTAGTTGACCCAGTGTTTGCGAGTCCCAAGCCCTCACCACTGGGCCACGGGACTCCCTACACTTCCAGTGGAGCGCAACAATAAAATTTACCTTCAAGGGCATGTTCTCAGATAGCTATGAAAAAGTTGAAGTTTAAAAATAAACCTGCCAAATTCAAATGCCTCACCGAGGTGAAAAGTGTTGTACAAGTTACCAAATTCCCTGGCAAATTTCATGGTGAACTACACAATCTCTTCTCTGATTAAACACTTTCAGATGAATCTTTTTCATTTGAACAAAAATCAGTTTGAGAAATGGCCTTCAAGTTACAGGATCTATAGGATTAATGTCAAAGCTGAACGTCAAAGGAGAAGAATGGTTGAAGGGTACAGAGAGCATCAAACAGTGCCATACCTGATTCTCATACTGCCTAGCTAGATGGTAGCAGGCTGCCTTATCACCAGTGTCATTGGCTATCTCAGCAGCCTGGAGGGGAAAACACACAAAAACATGATGCCAATTAGAATTCACATGGAAACCCCAAGCCAGGAAAAGATATCAAAATATATTCAATCATAAACTCATCCTTCAAGTTCACAGAATACAACCATTATTGTTCTCCTGTAGACCTGCAGTAGACTTTGTTTACATTTCAGTCTTGGTGAAAAACAAAAGCTTAGAAGGCGGCTAAAATTCAGAGTTCGGAGCAAAACCCACTTTTAAGGACTACATTTAAGACCCAAAAAAAGAATATTCAGGAAGTTTTGCCGGCTCGGGGAAGTTTCCATAGAGGTTGGCATTCAGTTGTTGTTGGTTTTTTTTTTTAGAAAAGCATTCCGCAGAGTTGTAACAAAGAACCCCTGGGATAGGGTGGACAAAAATTATTTGGGTCACAGAGTTCATTGGGAATATCGGTACATTTCGTAACAGTTTTGGTTTTATGCATGATTACAGAAATAGAGAAAATATTCCTAACATTAGTTTTCAGAAAATGGCTGTGGAAACTGTGGTAGAAGAAATTTTGGGGACAGTGTGTGGCATATAGCATACCATACCTCATACATATTCATGATCAAGAACCAAACACTCACTGGTCCAATCATCATCATGTGACACTTAATATTTTCACTGCTTACTGGGTGCACACACAAGGACCCGCAAGCACATCAAATGTGCACTAGTACTGAAGTGTTCCCAAAGAACAGTTCAAACTAGTTATTGGAGCTGTCGCATTTTTTATGTCTGAAATTTTAACGTCTGAGGTATGGAACAACAAATAAAACATTTTGCCGTGGGAACTAGTTTGTCAACATACTTTGGGGAGCTAAAAATAAACTATCCAACCTCTAGACATGTTATATTTTGAAACTAGATTGAATTCCCCCACCCCCCCAAAGTGCTACCTCACCAAAAACACACAACACACAACCATAACAAATGAGTTAGAAAACATTCAGAACTTTCTTGAGTGCACACCTTCTCCAGGTTGCCACAGTAACAGTAGACACGGACAAGAGATAGAAAGTCTTGGCCCGCCTCATAGAACTGAAGAGCCGTCTCCATCTCACCAGTGCTCTCCATGTACTGGGCCCACCATCTCCGCAAAGACCTAGCAACAAGAAATCAAATGGATTCAAGTTTTATTCATAAAACCTATGACAGTTTAATAAACAGGCGCTGAGAATGTCCCTTGCCTTTGGTTCAGGCATTACCAGCATCCGTTTTCCTGAACCTGTCTTAAGTGTTTGTTGAAGACTGGCCAGGCACATACTTATTCCCCTAGTAAAGAAAAATTCAACAGAAAAAAGAAGGGGTATGGTCCTATGAAAAAGAAAGTTTTGTTCTGTTTCACATCATCCACACAGCACATGCGGCTGTGTATTTTCATAAAACTCAGAGCCATGTAAATGATGGCTATTTCAAGGGCTACAATTTTGATGAACAGGTGGAAAAAATCCTGCAGTCCAAAAGATCTGTGGTCATACTTGTCTTTGTTCTTCATGATGTAGGCTTCCAATGCCTGGGGTTCATCAAAGAGCATTCGGGGAACCTCAAAACGGTGTGTATCAGATTTCTCGTAGCTGTGAAGAAAGTTGTAAAAACTATGAGATTTAATAGATACTGCATGAAAGGAAAGAGGAATTCTTGTTTGATGAATAACTGTAGTTGTAACAAATTCTTGTATACCTTGAAGAGGGCTGCGCTATGCATGCATAATTTGAACACATGTCGTTTAATAACCAAAGCTCAACTAACGGATGCTGAACACATTCTTTTCAGCAATGACCAGACAGGACTTGACTACTTGGGACCAGCCTGAGCAGGTTGGTTGCTTCATTGGTAATTGGCGGATCTTTGTAATGCAGCATACAGCAGGGAGCCAGGACCCTACAGTGTTGTGATGATAACTAATGACAGCTCCACTCCAGCGTTTACATTAGGTCATGTGTGAAGAATGACCTGGCTGTGATGAGGATGAATGACACAGCTCCGTGGGAAGTGGCAGCTGCTCACTCGCCAGAGGCTTCCACAGGCTTATGCATCTCTTAAAGCCACAGCCATAACTTTTGGACACAGCCTCAGAGTGTCAGTGCAGAGTGCACCACAAAACAAGAACAGTTAACAAGTTGTAATTGACAGATTTTTCTCTATGGCTTGTCACACAGCTGTTTGGAAACCGGTGAGCCCATGGCTAGTAGCTAACAATTAAAACTGGAAAAGCAATTGAGGTTCCAAAAACTGAATGAAGTTTCTGAGACAGTGGACCTTACTTTGGTATGGCTCCATTGATGTCACCTTTTGCCTCAAGGTGCTTAGCATAGTTGTAGTAAGTAGTGCGCAGGTGGATTCGATCCTGCAGTTCAGCTGTCTCCATAGCCTGGTAAGCAGTTATAATTAGTATTAGACACTCATGATACAAGAAGATATCCTAAACTAAGACTACCTTTAACTGACCAGGTGGGAGGGCTGTTTAAGAACAACGTTGGTACTTCAGCGATGTCGCAAGCACCTAATTCAATAAATCTCAGTATTTTGAACAAAGTATAATTTTGTCTGTACTGCAAGCATTCATGGAAGTTTCCTTTGTTATACCACTGACATATTTTCACACAATTTTCCAAGCAATTGTAATAACGAAGCCAGCAAAAACGTTTTTAGAGTTGCTAAATAGGTCTCTGATGGGTTTAACGTGTTGACCTCACAGCAATAGAGGACATTTTTGCAGAGAGATAATAACTGTAAAGTGGTGGCATATGCTGCAGTGCAATTTACATCATAGATCTGCACACAGAGTGCCCCAGTGGGTAGTTAAGGGTTCTTAGCCAAAGGACTTCTGGTAATGCCACTTGTTTGCAGTCTTCACCTTTCCCCACTGCCCACTGGCCTGGTAGAATTCATTGAGAAGATCGTGTCTGCTGCAGTTCTTGTACAATCTTTCAGCATCCTCCTGCAGTCAAAAACAAGCACGTGACAGATGGAGTCTGAAATGTTATCCGCTATGGGCGTGAACTGCCGCCGATGGCAGTATGTAGTCCAACAAAGACAAGAAACAGATTTTTGGCAATGGAGATGTCTTTTCTATTATGCAGTTTGGGGCAATTTCTTTTTTCCTGTTCTGACACTCACCAGCTGGCCCAGCTGTACAGCCAACATGGCCACCTTGGCGTCCAGCTCCGGTTCGTTCTCTAGTTGCCGTAGCGCCCTCGCTCCCCTGGCATGGCCCATGTTACCCAGGCACACCTTGGCTACGTCCAGCCGCCTGGTCTTCACGCACATCTTGGCCATGTTCTCCCACACCGTCTCGCTACAAAAGAGAACATTTTCAAAGTTGTTTCATTCATTTCTTGTGGAGTACGAAACGCTGCTCCGAGCAGAACAAAAGAGGGTGTGGGTTTTTGACCTCACCGCATAGGTGTGTGTTTATAATGGAGATCAGTGGCGCGTTTGATGCAGAGCACGCTGAGTACGCGTAACGAATTCATTCCTTAATGAATGGTCTTTGCGTACACACAGAACGCATGCCAGAACCTGCTTGGAAAACTTACTACCATCTATCTTTCTTTTGCCGCTTGGGGGTGCACTTCAACTGGGGGCGGATAGGTCTGACGAGGCAGCATTTGCTACACGGCTGTTGATACATGGATACTGTGCAGGGTTCTAGGCACAGTGGGGGGCGCCGGGCGGCACCACCTGGTACTGCAAATTTCCGCCCGGCACTCAGGGTTCGATTGGCTGTGCCGCCCAGCGCGGATTTTCAAAAAATGAACTGAAATATTACTGAAAATCATTAAATGTACCAATTCGATCGTATTTCAAGCATCAGAAAGCATTGAGAACTACGCTCACTACGCTTCGCAATCCAAACTAAAATGGTCCTAGCTAGAACATTGATACTGTGCAATGACAGTATATAGTGTTGTGAGGTCTTCATGCAAAAGCTGTTATAGCAGGCTATTTTGCGTTAATGCCGGATCATGCAGACAAGGATTGCAAAAAGGGGGACCAATTTTCAATAACCAAAACAGAGCAAATGTCTGTGTGCTTTTCAGAGGCAACTGGGTCGTCTGTCTTCTGTGTTTCTTTTTCAGCATAAAGCCACTTGCGGGGGAAGCTGTCAGATGCCATAAAACCTCAAATGCCATATAGCCTGGGTTCACATACCAAAGACATATACTACTTCTTGACAAAACAACCATTACAACCCCACTTTTTCCATCACATTTCTTCTAACAGTCATCCCACCTCTGTAATATTGCTTGCCAACTCTTGGTAAAACCTTCAGCTTCAAGTTCATGACTGGACAAAAAGCCGACAGCCGTGACCGGAACCCACCTCTTGATGAGCTTGATGGCCTTGAAGGCCTCATCCATGTTCCCAATGGTCAGGAAGTAGCTGAAGTTCATCATGGCCTCCTGGGCATTCTTGTCTCCTTCCTCCAGGCCGACAAAGTCTCTCATGACCTGCTTGGCCACCAAGGAGCCTGGTGACACAGTGGAGATGCCAGTGGTTTTCTCCCCAGCCTGTTGAAGTAAGGCAAGTTTGAGCATTAAAGGCAACAGTATAACATGGCAGATGCAATAGACTAAAATCTTTGTCAGATTGCATATTAAAACCATCCAATGCAGTACGGTGTGCACTGGTGAACAAAGCTAATAATCATGTGCCAGTTATTGAAAAATATATTCATTATGCTTCCTCAAAGTTGCTCAGATCCTGTGATGCATCTGATATTTTTGTACATTAACTAGTTTGAGTGACATTATTGGTTCTGTGTGAAGAAAAACCAGAAGGCAAATGGAGGGCCAAGGTCCAATCCTTAAAAATTGGGCTCTGTTTGATTTTTGGGACAATTAATTTTTTTTATGTTTGTTGGTAGAAGTGTGTGAAAATAGACAAAAACTGGCTGGTACTGATGGGCAAGTTTTCATAGCTGAAGCCACGTCCAAGTCATGTTCTTCATGGCTGAGGCTTCCATTTCTGCCACCAACACACTGCAGTGGATAGCCGTAGCCAAAGATAACAATGCCCATATCAGGTGCGGTCTACCCAACTTTGAACTACCCCACTATGTAGTCTAGTTCCTCACCTTCCTAATGAAGAAGTAGTATGGCACTTTTAATCCAAGCAGGTGGCTATAGGCCGATGCCAAACCAAAGCCATCTTGTAAAACAATGCCATGCTCCAGGGTGCTAAACAGTGATATAATCATTACATCAGGCTGTGAAGGAAAATACATGTCCATGCAAACTTGTTTAGCATTCATCAGCATTCACAGAAACTTAAGAGATCAACAATTGCCAACTTACCGTTTGGACATCAAAATACATGAAAAGTGAAATGTCAAAAAGTTGAAATGAATTCTTAACTTTGAGAAATTACCATTTTGGTATTCAATCCACTTCTGAGGAACAAACATAGTGGCGAACTGCACTGAACCAACTGCACAAGCAGAAAAAGTACATGTTGCATTCACGGGGGCCACAAATATTTTCAGATAAAATGCCAGTCAGAAAAGTTACTGTTTTTAGCCCTGGTCCTGTGTCCAACTTACCGGGGAGTCATTCATTGTCATTAGGAGTGAAGATTTCTTTGTGACAGGTTTGTCGTTTGACTCAGACAGCTTGGCCTCACAGACAAGCAGCTTGGGCTCACTGGGATCCCAGTGGATGGCGAGTGGGTAGCGGCCCGCAATGTCGTGGGCAGCTTCTGCACGACCCCTGCAGCAACAAAACACAGGCATTTAATATAAACTTGCCACGATGGACCTACCAGCAAAGTACAGATGACAACTTCATTAGATTTAATCCACAGATTGAGTCAAATTTCATGGCCTCCCTCCGTACAGATATAATTTTTCTGGGACTTTGAATTCAGGATTAAGGCAAACGTGACAGCCTTATGTACATGTCAATGTCAAAATGACTAATTCAGCATTAATTTGGCTGTTGTACAATATCACATGTTTCAGCTTAAGATTAAATTTGGGATTAAAAATGGTAATTAAATTAATCAAAATTAGCGACGGCAAATGAGTTTCAACCAAACTCAGTTTAAAGATTGTATATCAAAACCTAAGCTATGACAAAACCATTGACTTTGCATAAGCCAAGGCTGTCACTGTTAAAGGTCCACAGTTGTCACTGGAATCTGAGTGTTAAGCTGACCTTTCAGCATCGCTTATTTCATCATCTTGACTGCTGTAGTCTTCCTGATCGCCCCGGCCAGTAGCCAGGTCAAACATGGTCACAGTACCCAGGTCACAATCCCATACGTACAGCTTGCTGTTGGGTGTTCCGTTGGACTGAAAGACAAGCATAATGAACCCTGTCACTGTACAGGTAAGAGGCAGAATTTTTCAGTGTACCAAAACAAAAAAAGTGTAATAGGTTGTAATTGGGAGATGTAACTAAGTGAAAAAGTAGTCATGTTTTAGAATTTTGTGCACATAAAATGATGGGATCCATTTTTTACATGAATGCGAGAAGGCGGGACCAACTGGGGATCCACTTTTTTCTTGCATCTTACAGGAAGTTTTCAAAGTGGAAAATCGGCATTACAAGTTGAGATTTTGTTCACAACATGAGGAAATAAAAATGTGGCTTAGCCCACCAGAAACATGAGACCACGTCAGTTCGTTCATTTTAGGGTATTTTACAGTTGTCTGTGCTTGAATTCAAACTATTCTCAGCGGTAATTGCACAGCAAGTACTGACCTTGTTGGCTGTCACGCACACCTTGGTGCCATTGCTGTTGATTTTCCCCATGGTAATGGTGCCAAGTCCGGTTACGGACTCGCTCAAGTTGATGGGGCTACAGTGAGGCTTTGCTTCTCTGAAAGTGAAAAACGGGAAAACACATTAGGTAAAACTTGCTGAAACAAAGGAAATGTTTGTGTCATTTTAAGAATACTTCAGCAACCTAAACGTTTCATAGATAGATTTGTTCAGTTATAAAATATAAATTATTTGGAATTTTGAAGAGCCAAGTTCCCATTAATGGTGTCAGAGCTGCATTAACTGTGATCTGGCATGTGACATACTAACCTTCTGGACACGTCAAAGACCTTGACGAAGCCAGTGGTGGTTGTGACCACTAAGAAGTGACCAGTGATATCCATGGTAGCTGGTTCCCCCTCTGTCTCATTCAGAGGGATCAGCTGCTTCACTGTGCCCTGAATACACACATTGACCAACATGGGTTCCAGTTAACAGCTTGTTTTGATCAAGTTGATAGTGTATTGGTATCATGCAAGGTGGTGAAATGAATAAATGGTGGCAGTTGGCAGAAAAGACAGGGGAAATAGCACAGGTTTAATTAATGACAATTCATTAAATCTGCAGCTTTACCAGTCATCCCAGGCTGTGATTTCACTGATTTTGAATGCAGATCTATTTCAACTTACTGCCATTTAGAAATAATTACAGTAAAAAAATTACAAATTAAATTTCGAATATGTTCTTGGTTTAGGGGGCTGTTAGATTTATTATTTAAATATTGCTTCAAGAAGACTGAACAAGTTTGAATTTTTTGGCAGGCACTAATGGAGTTCGACTGTTCCCCCTCCATTTGTCACCTATAAAGGCGTATATGTGACCAGCCCTAGAAAAATGGGTAATAATTTGCCAGATTCAGGTTGTGAGTTTTTGATATGGCTGGATTGTGTACATCACAAGCTACAATTTGATCAATTTGATATATGAATGACCCCCTGTAGTGCGCTGCATTCCAGATACATGTATATAGAGATTTGTATATCCACATTTTCGTTTTCAATAAAAGCACATTTCAAGAAAAAGCTAATAAAGTGTAGCACTTGGAAACACAATGCTATACAGGATTTCTTACTGAATGATCAATTTTTCATCTTATTCATCAGTATCCATGTTTGTAGTCACAAATTATGAAAATATAAATATTATAGAAGCTTTTAAAGGAAACAAATGCAAAACCCTATTTTTGAAGAAATTTTGCCCTCTTCAAATAGAACAGGCCATTATGTGTTTTGGCATGGTGTAACTTAATACCCTTTTTTGAAGAGCGGGTCACATATGAGCTTAGAGCACGTATTTATAAGCAGCTGAAGAGATCTCAGACCAGCCTACCTGGAATGTTCTGACTTGTATCTTGCCTGGCTCGGTGGTGTATGCATTCTGCTCATACAGGCACACAAGGTTTGACTCAGTGGAAAATGTACCTGAAAGGTGTGAATTGGTGGAAAAAACCCAAAGACAGTGAAAAATATTAATACCATAAGATTTGAGACTACAAAGAAAGAACAAGGGAAAAATACCGCTGGTGTGAAACTGGAATCAGAGGACTGCGATTCAAAAGGGGGAAAAATACTGATGCTATGCTGAAGTACCAGAAAAGCGGAAAATAATGTCACTGTAAGGTTACAATCACAGGGGACAGCAACATTGGAAAGAACATGGTGACTAGTTTTTACATAAAATTGTCCATAAAAACATGTACATGTTACATTTACCTTCAACAACCAGCATCAATCCTGACACATAAAGGTAGCACTGAGACTAGTGGTCTACTTACCAGCTGCCCTGATGGTGGATGAGATATCATAGACGACTACCTTCTTACCATTCCAAATGGCTATGTGTTCCTGAAGAAAGCCAGAATTTGTACATAAATCGGCTTATTAGACCCTGGCAGTATTTTGACAAGAGCGCCTGTTAAATGCAACTGCACAGGGAACAGCAAGAAGTGACAAGCATGCTTGGTGTGACAAAATCCCAGGGGTCAACCATCTTATGGCCCAATGGCCTCAAAGTCCTAGCCTGCTAGCCCCCATAAGTTGGGAGTCAAGTTGGCTCAGTGGTTCCTTCCTCGCCTTGCAACTCCCACAACTTGTTTATTGTCAGGTTTCCACTGCAATCCATTCCATTGGACATCTTTATATCAGACTGGCATTATATGCATGTAATTAATGTCACAGGACAGTGGCAAACTGCTTGCCGATCTTGGCTACACCGATACCTTAGTTGTGTAGATGCCTTTGATGTGTATGTCTGTCTTGACCTCATGGTGTGCCCCAGAGCCTAGGATGTCCAGGGTCATGGTACTGGGTCCTGTCTGTACAGCAGCAACCTGGACAAAACACGAAGAAGGCAAATCGGGCTCACAGACGTGGCAAGATTCTAAGGACACAACCTTACAAATTATCAAAGGCTGCAAAGCCTCACAATAACCTGAAAGTTTGAAAAAACTCTTTAAGATCCACGAATTTCGTGCAACAGCTACAAAAACTCAGAAACAGCACAACAGAAGCAGCCTGGTTATTGGTATGGGTCTGATAGTGGTACTTCAAAGCCCTCAATCTGAAGTGAGTTTCATATTCTTGTTGCCAGTGGCCCGCTACCTGGACAGAATTTAAAGGTTTCGTCTGCACAGAATTGACATAAGTTTGTGTACAGAAGACACACAACCAGAATGTCAGATAAAAAAAGAGATTCCCAAATGTCATACCACTCTGTGCACTGGTTTTCAAATTCACAACTGCATCAAAGGACGAGAAAGCAAAAAGAGGAATTTGACTGATCATTAGACGGAAGAGTTCAGACGGACGGGCGTGTTACCTGATCTTTGATGTGCGCATTCATGTGGAGGGCATGCAGTACAACCACTGTTCCGATGCTGTTCAGTGCCAGGTAGTCCCTGCTAGTACCCCACTTGGCCTGAAGAATGTTGCCTTCTAAGACAGAAGGGGCCTGCATGAAGGTATTAGATGAATTCAGAAACAAGTCAAGAAGCTATATACACCTACCAATCACATGAACACATATCAGGTTGCCAGTCTTATCACATACTATTACAGTGCACACTTTCACGCAGTATTCATAACTTGGTATCAAGTCCATGTCTGACGATAGCTCACAAGGTTTATTTCAGAATTTATTACACAGTGCTTCAAATCAGAGATGTTAGATTTCCATAGGCAGTATTTCTTGATGAAATTAGAATTTGAAGACATTCCCAAGTCAACAAAGAACATAAGAAACACCCAAAAACTTTCATTATTAAAATAAAGACAACGTTCATTAGGTAAATTTAAAAAAAGGACCGATTTTGGGAAGTGTTTAGTACCTGTAGTTTCCATTTTGTTTCGCCATCCTGTTTGCGTGCCATGATGCCTTGTGATGGGGCAAATTTCCACATAGCTACACGGCCTTTGTCTGTCCCGCCAACCAGCACTCCTGTAAATAAGAGAAATAAAGGGTTATAAGAAATAATATAAGAAATAAGACTTAAAAAGTACTTCACTCCTGGAGGCTACTATGCAATTTCTGTCATAAAGCACACACACACCGGCGTCCACTTCCAGTGCCGACAAGAATGAACACCACATGTGCCTCACATAAGGTTTGACAACACCTAAGGAGTTATGGAAATTCTGTAACTAGTTCCTGGATGTATGCAATCACATTTGGCAGAGAACCAAAATTGATAAATAAACCAATCACTGAGTATCAAATCTCTAAATTTTTGTCCAAAATTTCTGTCTTCCTCCACACTTGAAAAAGTGGCCCTTGAAATAGTTAGAAATCAGTTGCTTCTATTCAAGCCCAGCTACCTAGCAATTTATTAAGTGCCAAAACACTTCCTTCTTACCTTTCTTTGAGGAGTAGGCAACACAGTTTATGCATTCTCCCGTCTCAAAGCCCTGCTGAGCGTCAAGACCCAAGATGTAATTGTCATCTTTGTCCAAGTCCCACATTCTGTTTAAAATGAAAGCCACATTTTTAAAAGTTGCCAAATACATAAAACTATACATCTTTAAGCCATGCGTCATTTTGAAGGAATTTTTTATCTTGAATAAAAGTAAAGGTATTGAGCCATTTTTTAAATCTTTGCCTCAAGACCAGTTTGCTTTTTTATCTTTGTCTTCACAGACACGACCAAAAAATTTAGGGCCTTTATTGTTTGAACCAAATAATAGTGTTTAATGTTCAGAAAGCAACAAATGAACCAACTTACTTTGAGTTCTTTAAGCAGGAAATATTGTAGAACTAATTTATGCAAAAATCCCCCCTTAGAACAACACACAAGTAGTACACGTGCCATGACGTTGGCTAGCAAATATTTCCGGGGCAAAGCAAATTCATGTAAATTACCACTCCGTGAAAGCGAACCTGGGTTAAGAATACTGTTTTACTGTCACGTTGAAGGCTTACCTGATGACACATTCTCCGCTAGCCGTTGCCAGTAGGCCTTTGCCAGCCCACACCATATCACAATCTGTCTCAGTCACTTTCCCACTAAGCTTCACCTGAAGGTAAGAAGTGAGTTGGCAGTTATATTCAGGGCTGTTTCCTGTCTATCAACTAACAATTGTGGGTCTTAGCATGCAAACTGGGTGAAACTGGGTGTTAAGGCGGGTTCACATTTAGCATGAAAGCAAGCATGAATGTGATTTTGTGAGGTCAAATTAAATATCTAGGATGCCAATTCGCAAAGCTGAACAGATTTCAACACGAGCAAACTTCCTTGCAAACATTTTGCGATGTCACACTTTCACTCTCACATTAATCTGAAGTATGAACTGGCTCTTAGGTGCCTGTTAATATGCTTCTCCTTTTGTCCTAGGTTGGGAGATAGCCGTGAAAGTCCACTAGCTGCACAATGTTGGTGTTTGTTGCTGACAATTGCTGGTATACCAGAAGTACCTCTCAAAAGAAATTATATGTTGATATCCACAGAACTTCATTACACAAAAATAGTCTTGTACAATGCGATGTCCAATACCGGAATAGCCTAAATGAAACCATAAAAGCAGCGCCCACTTTATTAACACTTGCTCTAAAGTTGAAAAATCTAATACTTTCTGAATACATCACCTGTACCGACTAGAATTGGATTTTGATGCGTTGTATTATCTCCTGCCTGTCTGTGTTTGTCATTTGTGTCATTGCCAAAAACATGTTCATGTCTTGTATTGTCCTATGCTATAATATGTATGTCTGTAAATGGGTTAGGGTACAAAGGCAATTTTATGCTTCACCCTTTACCTAAATGTTGTTCTTTAACGTGTATATTGTGACTAGCCATCACATCAGATGACACTTAGATTCAAGAACGACTACCTTCATAGTTTCTGTTGTCTTGCCATCAGATGACAGACTGTACTGGGCCAGCATGAGAGACTGGGTCACCACCACCAGGATGTTCCGATGCCTGTTGAATAGCATCTTCTTGATGGGTCCATCTGCAGTTAGGACCTGGCTGCAGGTTCCTTTATCGTCAATGTGGTAGCCTTTACCTGGGAAAACAAGGAACACAAACTGGTGTCAGCATTCAGCCACTTAGAGTTAGAACTCCAAACACAATTCCGCTTTGCACTATTTGCCAATGAAGTCGGAATGCACACAGAACAAAATGCGAGTTCAGACAGAGGGACTGCAGTGCCTGAATGTGACAAAGCAAAGATTCGGTCAGATGCCCAGTCTGGACATAAGACATCAGACAGTGAGGAAGGCTCCCCCATCCATTACTGTACTAGCTCCTATTCAGAAAAACTCTCAAGGCAGTTACTCTGTACAAAAGCCAGCATAAAGCTTTTGCCATTTTAGGGGAGCTTCACGAACACACAGCTATCTTGTGCTTAGGTTGTAAATGCTGCTTTTCACTGATTAAAGGCTGTGATAAACAATTGCTGATCACAATTTAGGAGCTGTTTGCGATAGTTTTCCTGTCTGGCACATTTTTAACCTGCCTATCACATACACATGTATGCTGCCCATCCCTAAATAAAAGCAACCTGTTGGAAATGGGATTTCAGTTGCAAATTTACCTTCTGTGCCACCGACATAGCAGGTCAGACCATCATTATTTGATCCAGGGAGCTTGAGGGAATTCTTGTCCCAGGTGAACATGTCTAGCGCCCTCTGGTCCCCACTGACAGCAGCTCGGGCGAGGGCCGAGGTCTCACTGCACGAAGCGACAAACGGTCCAACAAAAGATCACACAAACTGCTAGTTGTGCATATATGCAGCAGTCACACATTTTTACTTAAACCCTAGTCATATAAGAATACAAATACATAATTTGACTGTCTTCTGAACTTCAATGAACCCAACGAACACAAAGTGGTCATGTCCCTGAGCAGGACAATTTTCTTCAGTGCTTTCCTATAGTAGTTACATATAATTAGAGCGTGCACAGAGAGGTCCCCTGAAAACATTTTTTCCTGACTTACGCAGCAATGTCGGTGTCAATGCCTGGCTGGAACACACACTGAGTTGTGACCTGATTCAACTCTTCCTTGCAGAGAGGTGTCGAACCAAAGCGCCCTCGCCCGTCACATTTCCACATGACCACTAACCCCATCTGTAGCAGGGAAAGCAATGCCCAGAAATGTCTTTGTTGGCAACCTGTAAGACTCAGTATTCCTGCCTGAAGGTCGGAAGAATTACAACCTTCCTTTCTTAACACTTCAAGCAGCGGAGGTCAGGTTGGCACAGGGTAACTTTCCTCGCCTTCCACCCCTGTGACCCAGCTTCAAATCCCACTCACTCCAACATGTGGATTTAATTTCCAGTTGCCGCCTGCATGATTCTGTGGGACATCCTACAAATATTTATATTGGTTTTTGGTTCCACCTCTTCAACTGAAACAGCTTGCATGCAACAAACATTTGCAAAAGGGCGACTCAAATCCTAAATCAATGATCACAATCATTGAATTCTGCTTGCATGTAATTCTACCAAATCATCCCTCTTGAGGGACTTTGTGCCACATTTTAAATCTTTGAACGTCCCTTTCTGACAGGTAACTACATGGTTCACATGAGACACAAAGCCTCTGGCTTTAAACTGCAGTATATCAATGCACAGAACAGGCAAATTAGGCATTAGAAGAATACCCTGTGGAGGAAACCTTGATCCTTACCCTGTCTGCTGTTAATGCACGGCTCCCGGCATCATTCCAGGCGATTAGGCAGACCTCTCCCTTGTGCACCTTGGGCGCTTCGTACAGCTCACGATGCTGCTCACTCCACACGTGGACCTCCCCATTCTCCCAGCCCACAGCCACAGAGGGCTTGCTGGGGTTCCAGGACAGGGCCGATGGTGAGCATGACCGCTGGACATTGGAGTTCTCTATGGGCTCTCCCTGAGGACAGCAGAAACACTAAGAGGTCACTTTGCTGACAGGCGCAGTTTAGCGAGACGCTGTCCCAAATATGACTTGTCTGCTGACATTAGACAGTGTTCCACTTGCAAAAATGTAAATAATAAATATATATACAAAGTGTCTTCATCTTTAAAAAAGGCTTAAAGGCACAGAGGAAGAGGAGAAACTGGACCTAACCAGCATCAGTCAATATTTGAAATGGTTGTGAAAGCAACACATCTGGAGTGCACAGAACCAAAGTGTGCAGAGGTACTGGAGGCAAAATTGGCGCAGCGTCAATCTGCCATATTCCTAAATTCAGCTGACAACTTCCAGAAAAACCTACCCATATCTGCTGCTAGTGAATTCAAATATACATGTAGTGTGAATGATGCTCTGTAATAACAACTTATGACATACAAGGCAGGCTAGAAGTCAAGCCAATTCCACATCAAATCACAGCTTAAAAAGTAAACTCTATTCATTTCATGACTTGACTAGAGACTAAATGGCTTGAATTACCTTGTGCAGACCCCACCACAACTCGTTACCAAAGCTGCTAACAAAATAAGAGAATGCAAAAAAGGAGCGACACCGGTGTTTTCATACCTCTTCATTGTAAAGCTGAACGTAACCACCCCCTGTTTCACCCCTGGTGGCTACAGCCAAATACGGGTGGGTAGGATGCCAAGCAATGTCAACATTAGCCCCCACAGTGGGAGTTTGCACACGGTGGTCAAAGTAAACCGTCATCGTGGCACCTACAAACAGTACTAAACAGAGAAGGGAGCCCTGTTAGACAAAGAATTCACAAGCACTTGGGATGTTGAAAAGATCATTGTAAATCGATTCGTGATCCATGATTTTCAAGCAGGATGGAGCACAAAAATTCAGAAATGACTTTGTGTCAGAATGAGCAAAAGTTGGTTTCAAAAGAAATTGCAAAAACTTGCATTAATGTGCAGGTGTTTTGGGGAACCCAAAATACAGTAGGTCATATATTCAGTGATCTGAATATAACAATGTTACATGTAAGTGGGAGGGATTCATAGGCTGAGTTAAGGTATTTATTAAACTGTCCAAATTGGGGGGAGGACTCCCTGATGGCAGAGTACAGAGTAAGACCGTGATTAAGACAAAAGAAAATATGTTCTGGGGATGATAGATAGAGTCGCGCAATCAGTCGAATCTACTTTAATGCTGTTATTGTTTTACTGCTGGGCACAATCAGTCGACCCCTGCATGACCGCCTGATCTCAGCACAATCTTGCTGTTAATAAGTTTACAATAATTTCAAGGTTGTGGAAATTGTTTCAACATGTTCACAACGAGGGAAGTAAAGTGAGAAACTTCAAACAGGATTGACTGAAAGCACCAAACATTATCCTTCACTGGCTTTAAATTTGTACCTAATGTACATCCATGCTTACAGCCTCTTTGCTTTCACGCAGATCCGGAGTGAGATCAGCGATCTGTTGTTGGTGCACCGACACTAGACCTGGCCTAATGGATAGTGCCAGCCAGTCCTGGGATCACTGATCACGATCCAGATCTGTGTGAAACAAACAGACCTACAATGTATTGTTCCTGAGGATTGACTGGTTCTCCCAACTTCCTCATCATGATCAGCATGAATATGTGTTCAGCGCAATTTCGAATCTTTCGCAAATTTAGTGTTCTCCATCCTGAGTAGTGCTGAGTTGATTTACCTTTGAATGAAATCCATTTGTAGGATGATCAAAAAAAAAAAAAATAATAAATAAATAAATAAATAAATAAATATGCACAAGACTCAAGAATGCGCTGAAAGTCACAGTGGGCCAGTTGAGCACCATCTTTGAAGGTGCGCAAATTTAAAATTTGCCTGTGTGTAATTTTTAAATTTTGCCCAACCACAGAGATGACAGTGAAATTGCACACAGTGAAATAATTATGTGGCACATAAATTACAGGCAACAGTCGTATGTAACAGACTGGCATCAACTAGATGCTTTGTACAAATTCAATTTAAGCATCGGGTCAATTGTCCGGTCCAGTTCCGCACATGATTCGCGCTGCATAAAAAACATGGCACATACAAGTACTTTGGGACACAGGTACATGCTAGCTGCATACATTCTGACATGAAATGAATTAGTTTATTACTTCCTGCCCTAGTTAGAGTAGTCCGAGGATTCCTACAGAGTACTGAAGTATGACATCATTTGAACAAGGAATTGTAGAGCCAGTGAATGGAGGGAGCTCAAGCGTAGACTTAAATTCCCTCTCAAAAAATCCTTAGAGCTATTACTTAAAAAAAATCTGCAATAAAAGTAGGTTCCAAGATGAAACAAATAACAATCACGGAAAATACGAATGCTGAAATGGCCAAATAAAACACTGTACTTGAATTCTAGCCTTTACCATGTTTACTCAAGGCAACAGTTTCCAGTTTGACTGGTGCACAAAATTGCGCACTTTCAAAGACTGCGCTCAATGCTGTCTGCGCATACCCCCAAAAGTGTGGGGTTCAGCGTCTGCAATGCTCACGTGGGAGTGCAGCAGATGCTGAACCCCACACTCCACAGTTCTGGTGATAGTCTGCACAGATTTAAAATATGCCCAATTACATAAAAATTGTGTATGTAAAATTGTGTAAGTTGCGCAAAGTTCTAATTTGCACACTGTCAAAGGTTGTGCTAAACAGGCCTAGGGCCTAGTCCACCATGTTCACTGACTCAGCATCTAGGGCCACGAGGCCTATATGTCATGCATGTCAGTGCCACGCATGTAAACATGTATGTAGGCAGGTAGACTTGGCACAGTCAGGCTCAGCACATGCGACATAACCCACAGGGGGATTGTGAATTTGGAGACCCCCAAGCATGCCAAGTTTTGTCATTTTAAGTTGTGCAAAACTGTTCATTCCCCCCATTACCCAAAGACAATGCTGTCTTAACTGCCCTGACCCTGTTTTTTGGAAATTTAAATTATGAGAAATTGTGACTTTCCTACTGATAAACCAGCCATGCAAATTTGACTCCACCACCACCCACAGTTTTCCCTTATAATTTCCCTCAAAACCCTGCCCTCTTTTTACAACATCAGCCATACAGTTATTGAGCATGATGTCACAGTCATCTACCTAGAGGAATGTACGTCTCCCGTCTGTTACAGAAACAGGGTCCCCAAGTTCACAATCCCCCAGGTCCCACAGTCAAAGCATGGAGGTAGGAAGACAAGACCTTGTCCATTGACACTGTGATCACAGCCACGGTCGCGTCGAGCGTATAAAAAGATACATTTTCACCATTGATCAAGAACTGACTTCATAATCTACAAACTCAGTGTGATGAGTTCTTACATTTCTCAAGGTAGTTGTCGATCACAAAAAGCACAAAGATCTGATCATTTCTCACGAGCTACAAGGCATAAAATCGCAGCACACTTCACACCGCTGTCTAGCAACACAAAATATGTTGAAGATTGGGTCATAGGTCATTTGTTTCAACGGCTGATGCATGTTTGCGCACGCATAGCAGATCAGAAACGTGAATTCTTTGCGTTGGAGATAATCGATTTAAAACAGTCGTTGTAAAGGCTCGAGCAACGGTTTGGGGAATTTTGTCATTTTTCTGCGAGTCGATCGAGTCCAGGTCGTAGGATGTGTTGTTTGTAATAAAACCTGCTTGAAAATTGGATTTTGCCTGCTATATTATTCCCAGAACACAAGTAAGCTTTCTTTCTAGTTTACTTGGCAATGAAAAGTTGTTACGGCTCTGTCGATACTATACTGCGTAGGGCCTGTTGATGTTGTGTACTGTGTCATGTGTACATGTACAGAAGGCATGGCATATTGATGGAGGCCTAGCCTACTTGAACTTCTTTTTACATGTTTATACCCAGCAAGAAATGAGACCGAGGGGTACCCCCCCCCTAACGTGTCCAATCC
>NW_019091432.1:326766-431669 GCF_001949145.1 Acanthaster planci
TCATACCTTGCTTCATATGACCATGTTTACTCGGCAAGGTCTAGACTCCAGCATGTCCAGGCAGATTAGCATGCGTAGTGTTGGCCCCTTCTCACATCCACATTAATCATGTTAATATCTGTTCCACCACGTTACACTGATGCTTCCTCATTTGAGTGTAGGCCTATATTATGAACCTGATGAAATTTGCCCAGTTATTTATTCAACATGTTCACAGCACCCCCCCAAAAAAATGTATAACTAGTTAGACTAAGAGAGTTCCAAATGTGGATGCCACTTGACATCCCATGCATTAACCCTTGGAGACTGGTCTAAGAAGTTCTTGTTTTCTGAGTAAACAACATGATATTTTCCCTCCTAATTTTTTTTACTCGTATTAGGGCCTTTATTATCTCACAACTGGATGTGGGGAGACAGTTTTTTTTTACCACAGTGATTCTATTACTTTTATCTTTCCTGTGCCCATCCCTTTGTGATGAACATTGTTAGCATGAATAAAATAATAATAATAAATTGAACTGTTCTGGACATGTTTGTGCTTTCTGGTGGCTAAGGGGCAGCATGGACATCTGGGAGTTTCACAAAATGGTGGTGAGCAACCACACCACACCAGTGAAAACAACTGCAACGAACACGTGCTTACATACTGATCAAAGAAAAGATTGTACCTGATGCTTAGACTGGATTGTGCAGGCGTACATGTACGTCGCCACGGTCGCTGTTTTCATTGGTGTAGTTCCTGCCATTTTGCTAGAGTCCCGGATATCTGCGCTATCCCATTAAGTCACTGTTGGAAATAATTACTGTTATCCGTATGTGGAACACTTTCCAAGTTGAGTGTCATAGCTATGCTTAAGTTGAGGAAACTCGTCTAACTCTCCCCCTTTTAAAACTTTTTGGGTGTACATGTATGTTGATTTTTTTCCTTCCACAGTCCTGCTAGTCCTAGTAGCTACTCCGGTCACCGATGCAAAATGCCACTTCTCCCTGGAAACAAGTTCAACACCAAGAAGACCCCTCCTCGACGATCATTGTCACTCAACAACCTCAACAAGCTTGAGAGTTCCATCCGAGAGGAAGAGTACGGCATAGACTATGGCCAACCGGCCATGCGTATTGCGGGCCAGGTTATTAAATTTGACACAGAAAATGGCATCTGGATATCAGGTAGGCATAAAGTGAACTCTGTAATGGGGCACTGTACTACTTTTTGAGTTATATTTGAGTTGGGAAGGGGCCAGTCATACCATGGTCATACTGCAAGTGCGACTGACCAAAAATTAAATGTTGAAAATGAATTTATGGTACCTATTGATCTCGGCAAACAGGTGGTTCTGTAATAGTTCAAATCTGCGAAATGGGAAAGAAGGGTTCATGTATGTCTATGGAGCAAAGAATTTGCTAGTTTGGCTTACATGTATATAAATCCATGTCCTCATTCTATTCAGTCACTTCTCTGCTTCTTCACTGTCTGTTTTTCCCTCCAGAAAAATCTGGCAGCAGTGGCGGCGTCAGCCAGAAGGAATTCATCAAACTTAGGAAGCGGAACGAGTCACTCGTTGAGGAGAATAACCTGCTAAAGCTGAAAATCGAAATACTGCTGGACATGGTATGTTGTGATGGACATTTCTCCTTCGTGTGAAACAAAATTCCCTAAGAATTGCCAACAATACCCAACGGGAGGCCATCATGGACTCAAATGCAGTTGCTAATGGAGTATACGCTCAAATTTTTGTCTGTCTTGAAAAGCCAGTGAATGAGTTACCACATGTACTAAAACAAGATTCATTTGAGTTTGTGTATTCATTTTGAAATACATGTACCAGAATCATAGTCGAGTCCGTCTCAAATGAGATTACAATTGTCTCTCCTCAAGTAGCATATCATGCCTTTATCACAGCAAATATGAAAAGCTTGTGACCTGAAGATGGACTAAACTTCAAAAATTGTAGCTGATCTTTGATGAATTGTCGAGGACTACAGCACTGTAGAAATCTTTGAAATATTGTAGTGTTGTAGTCGACCATCACAGGACCAAGCACACGACCAGTCATGGGTAACAGGGGTAGCACAGTGACAAAGGAGTGCTTTCACTGCGGTTCATTCGAATAGTTTGCAGCTTGGATCTAGACCAGAGGTCCTGTATTTGTCTTGTGAGAGTATTGTGGGGGTCCTGACCCCAACAGTCCTCAATCCTCCAATTTAAATTTGACTTTACATACATCCTAGGGGGTTAGGGGTCTCGACTACAACACAAATTTTTCTATCGATTTGTTAATCCCGTTAATCCCAGCTGACAGAGACAACTTCTGAGAAGCAGGAACTGGAACAAGACCTGGAACACTACGGATCAGGAAGCAAGAAATCAAACAGAAAAAGATGATTACAGACCAAATTAAGTTGACTGTTGACTGAGATTGGAGGTGGGTGTCACCCAACAAGGAACCTCTGCAAATGCTCCTAGCCCATGGGAATAACACCAGTTTTGTTACACTGCTTCTGCACTTGGACTTCAATACTAATTTGTATGCAACAAAGATTGTCACAGATGGTCTAGTAGCCCCTGGCAATTAATAGTTTATTCCATCAGTGATTAGTGGCACTCATACTCACATGAGTTACCTGATACCTTGTGGAGCTACCAACTCATAGGATTATATCATATTGCCAGTGTTGAAGTACCAAGACCAGGACTCATGCGGAAGTACTGGCATTACACCAAGCAGTTAACGGCAATACTCCTGAGCCAAGAGAACGAAGTAGTGAACCAGTGTTGGAGCTTAAAGGTTTTTCTTCTTTTCTTGTTGTATTTACCTGTGACCTGTGTTCTACTTGATTCAAGTGTTAAATTACAAGTGTGTCCTGTTTTGTATTCAAGGTTGTGTTTTTATGGACTTCAGAATAACATCAAGCAGAGTTGAAATATGTATTTATTTTTAAAGGCTACTGAAATGAGATTTTGCTCAGTTTTTCCAAATTCCTCATTATTTGCAGTTGAAGTAATTAAGCGTTTACATGAAAGGTTAGCAAACACTGCTGCTTTCTGATAATTTTCCCTTAGGATTGTACAGTGTATCAGTAACCTTGGGAGTTTGATCAACTGACAAGGAAACTGTCATTACAAAAATATCCCACAGGACTCGAAGGACAATTTGTAACTAAGTTTACAAGCTGTAACAGGTGACAACCAAGAGAAAAGTACTTTACCAAGTGAACAATTAGAAAATGTAAATTTTGCAAAGTTCCAAGCTGTTTCAACTTTGTTAAATTAAATAATTAACCTTGTAAAAATGTAAAGTTATACATGTGAATGATTTGCAGAATCATTAAAGTAAAATCTCTCGAAACAATTTGTGTGTCACACTTTTTCTACTTTACAAGGCTTCAAACTGCCGTGACAATTTTAACAGAGCAGTTGGATTGTAGTTTGTGAAAATTTATAAGTAGACCTTGAACAGGTTTGTCTAACAAGACATTTAGTACATGACCTGTATTCAAACAGTGAGCTAAACGTGACTATACAAAAGTGAACAATACATCCCCTGTGGGGCCAAACCCAACAAAAGGGTATACCCCAACTCTGAAATATCTTAAACTACCTAAGGCCGTGCCCAAAACAGACCTCCAGAGCTACGGCTAGGTCTACCGTCTGCATGTGTCTGTGCATTTCCAGTGGAGTGAAGACCTAGACCAAGCTCTAGACAACAGAGTTGGATGCAAGTAGCCTTACATAGATGTAACAACTGAAAAAGAGGGCAGGTGGTCTCAAATACGAAAAGTGCCAATTGGGTCATGAGGGGCCACTTTGGGATTAAAGTTATTAACCTTTAACAAAAGCAAAGCCCCCTCCTCAGTAGTATCCACTCCAAACTTTCACACTCTGCATGATTTGTGAGCTGTAACCAAAGCCATACAATGTCTTCAGATGGCTGGAGTGGGGTTCTTTGCCCAGTCCAAGTGGTGCATGTATAAGGGTCAGTGGTGCATACAAGTCATCAAGCGTACTGGACTATTTCGGCAGAAGCAGTGACGACGGATTGTTCCTTTTATACTTGGTGCGACAAGGCCTCATGCAAGGGTCTTAAAGAGAGTTGCAATATCTTCAATCAGAAGCCGTTTCGGTCCCAAAAACTGCGGCAAAAGCACACTGCCTGGGTGCATATCAAGGCAGAAATGACCAGCTGTACAGCTGTTATCAATGTTTGGCCATTTTCCAGTTGGTCAACGCAACCTCATGCACATGACCTCCTGTGGCAACTTTATCATATACAGCTTTTCCTCAAGCAGACCAAAGTACCGATCAACAGATGATTAAAAATGAATGAGCAACCCAATGACGCAAATTTCACACATCCAATTAGCCTACGACAAATCCCCTACCCAGCCCCTCTAAATCATTCCTGTCTTATCTTCATAAAAAAAGCCATTCTGTCCAACAGCATCTCGGGTTGTGTCCACTTCTGTGCCCTCAGCACACTAATGATACCACTGTCCACAAAAGTGAAGTGTACTATGTTCTATCTTGGCATCGCAGCTATTGGCGGAGTCATCCCTCCTGGTAAACCCCCTGCACCGGACATGGCGGCGTTGGGCCCAAGTAGAATCTGTTAAATGAAGTCAAAAACAGAGAAAAGTCATTGAAAGTAGCAAAAATTATTACAGAAGTGACTGTAAAAGCACAAACACCCGTCATCTTCGAGGTCAGGCACTGTGCCGTTTTCCTTGTTGGGGATTAAGTACTTCTTGTCTTGTTCAATAGACAAAAAGCTGGAATTCCAAGTAAAAAAATCTGAACAAAAAAGCAAAAGTCTGCTAAAATGCTGAATTCTTGCACCTCTCGTCTAAAATAAGTAACAAGCTTTCACCCAATCTAACAGGTTTTGAAGTTCCATGTAAACCTTACATTTAAGAAACACAGACGTCAACCTACACTGCAAATCTAACATAAAGAGCAAACCTAAAAAAAAATAGCAGGCAAGGAAAAAGGAGGCAGGCAAGGATGGGGAGCTGTTTTTTATTCAAAGTATCACTCTGAACATCATGTACCACACTTGACAAACCGGCACCCTTAAGCACTTGCCGCTGGGGTTTCCAGTACCGGACACGTATTCTTTATTTGCGTGGCTGGGGTCTGCGAAATCGGACAAAGGGGACTGGGCCTTGTAACAAAAGACTGTACTCGTAACAAAAGACTGAGCTGCTGGGCATTACCAACATTTTTTCACTCTCAATAGTTGAGATAATCCAGTCTTATTTTGAAACAGTATACAACGGTTTGGGGGATTTAGCGCGAGCGGATTACCATCGGAGACAAAAGCGCTCCACCACCACAGCGATGAGCCACACAGTACCGCTACACGCTAATCTGGCCCCTATTGAAAAGAGGTCAGCAGCACACTGTGCCAGTTTCGTAAACAAAAGAAAATTACGTAACACTGCAAGATCTGGGCTCTTTTTACAAGGCTGTAGGCCTGGCTGAAACACTTCAGCGTCAATAGATGTTGTCTGTCACATTAGAGTAAAACCAGACAGTCTTTCGTGTGGGTGTAAGTGTCCAGTAAATGACGATAGGAATTTTTAAAGAATTTTGAAAACATAAAAAAAATGATAATTATTCCGCCAAAGCATCATCAACATTGATAACTGCCACCGGCGTGAAGTGGTTAACACACACACATATCTAAATGCACCTGTCGCTGTTTCTGCAGTTGTGCTTGCTCCATCTGTGCTATCTCCGTCTCGAAGATGACTGGTAACATCAAGACCATGAACGATGTGCTCAAGATCCAGAGGGCGCTGCGGCTGAAGTTATAGGACAGCTTGACGCCCTTCAACGATGCACTTGTGAGGGCAGATGCACCATTGCGTACACTCTCGGGAAACATCTCTGTCAGTCCGTAAAGCCTCTCCGCTAGGGTTTCATCTTCAAAGTCCTACAAATGTATTTGGAATAAATGGGAGAAATGCAGACCTTTCATATCTGTTTACATTACAAACACTGCTGGGGCGGCTAATCTGGTGCGAAAAATTCTAGGAAATAGTGGAACCAACAGACCAATTCATGGCAAAGCGAGGACTCAGGCTATGGTTACCCCGCATATACATGTATGATAGAGGCATTTTTTATTCCTCCATGGTGACCCAAACATGACGAATCCACTGAATTAGCATGATTAGGTCTATCGGATCAATCACTGCAAACACATGAAGATGTACATGTAGCCCAGCCTATATCCAGCCCTAATATAATACCAGTGACCATAACAATCATCATCAGTACCAATCACTTCAGTCCGAGTAACTAGGACTCTACAAGTCACCTCTTAACATTTGGACATGGTCAGGCGATAGCAGAGAAGGGACCCCTTCTTTTTAACCTGTCCCCCTTTAATTACTAAACCCCTTTCACATCTCTAGCCCCAAAAATATTGTCCCACATTCAATTTCCTGACAATTTCAAATGATAAAGAGTTCCATATACCCTGTGCACAAACCCTGACATGCCAGAGACTTATCCGACATGTCTAAAAAATTCTGAGTGTATTCTACGAGAATACCTCAATATTTTCCCTGCTAAATTTGACTTTTTAGGTCATGTTATTGCTTTCAAATGGCTAATAATGTTGTCTGAATATGCGTAAATACTATTGGATGCATGGAGAAACTGGTAAATTCATGAATATTGTCATGCAGTAAAAACAGAGTTATGGGTGCAATTCAATAGCTCTCATTCTTATGAGCTTTTCTTCTGTGCACTGTTTACTCGTAAATTGAATATTGTTTAGTCATTAATGGCCGCGTTCAGAAAGGTAATCATTCAAAGGGGTCTTGAGAGATACATGAACTTGAAAGGAAATCTGCCTCAGTAAAATCTTCCAGCAATTTTTATTCGCCTCCACGAACTTCTTACATGTACATAACAAAGTGTGTTTTTTCCCCTCCAACAATGACTGGGACAGCACCTCGAACTGCAAAATTCAACAGCCACAACAATCGAGTGCACCACGTCAACACTGCATTTCCGTGGTCAACGTTTTTGTGTACATACTATGTACATGTTAAACCCTCCAACGCAAAGACACTCTTGACACAGTTGTCCTATCAGTCAAAATCAGTTAAATTTCCCATATGTGTCTGTGTACTGGGAGAAATCAGGTGGAAGGGATTTTTGACTGTTTTTGACAGTTACAGCAAAAGGAGGGTTTTAATTGTAACAATATGCACTGTGCAGTGCAACCGAACAGTATTGTGCATGGCACACATGCACGCTGTTTCATCGATCCTGATTTATAACTTCATCAAGAATAACAGTGGTTAACCACGCCATTATGTTTGCGCAGATATATTACCATAACTAGCATTTGTCCAACGTCCGCTCCCCTCCAATGTGGGAGAGGAGTGGATGTCGGACCCCACAGTTCTGGGGGTAGTTACAGTCATGACGCATGGACGGTTATCCACTGCGTTCCTAAACCTGTCCCTCTACATGTAGCCCAGGTTAAGTATTAAAGTAAACCAACGTAAAGTCCTTATGCTTAAACACTGTCACGCCTACTCCTCATTTCCAGAACATGCCCTGACATTGCCTGACTGCCACATGAACACGACGACGGAGGCTCAATCATAAGTGAACGAATCTAGCATGTCTAGGCCTACGCCATAATTGCGGCGGCGGACGACGAACCCCACTCCCGTACCAAGAGAACTAGGGCCCATGGCATGTAGTAGGCCTATGGCCCACGGGGCCTAGGCCTACCCCCAGACATGCCAGAACAGTAGAGTTCGACGTCCACCACACGTACACGGACTTACATCGTCGTCTACGAATGTGACGGCTTTGGAACTCTTTCCAGACTCTGCCATGTTGATTAATTAATGTTTTCGCAAACTTTGTAACCCTCCGGTAAACGAGCAGGCCGCCACCACTACTGTACTCAAGTCCTGGTTATCTTTGCTGTACCAACAAGACCAAGGCCCGGCAAAGGAACACACAGTATGCACATGGGCAAAGATCTTTGCGCATGGGCCGGGTACCGGGTATGGCCGGCACGTACGTGCGCAAAAACGCATGGGCGCAATCCAACTATGCATTTTGAGGTGCAGTGTTTCAAATTCAAGGAAAATTCTGCGCCAGGCCAAGGCGCTGAAAAAGTACCCCTGCAGATTCTTTTGAAAAGAGGGGTCTGTTTGGGCCAAGAAATTATGCAATTGTGTCAGTATGGCCTGGAATCATCTCTGTTGATTCAGGGGCACCCATCTAGGAGGAAAGCTGACAAACATGTGATTAAACATTTTTAAGAAGAGCCAGAAAAGGTCAGGGATGTCATTTGAAAAATGGCTGCTGAGATGACCAGGGAATATTCACTTGGGGGGTTGAGTTTGTTTTGGGCGAATAATTAAAAAAAATCATTGATTAACCCATTAAAAATCAAATGATATCTGAAGGATTTGAGGCCTCAGGAACTTTAGTTGCCTGCCATGGGGCTCCAGGCTTTGTTGATTTTACACCATATTCAAAGGTTCATTGCACCCTTTGATGCGAAGCGCAAACCTAGTCGCTTATGCTTGTATGGTGTATTATTTACGACAAAAATTTCTCTCTCTCTTGGCTCCCTCCAGGCGACGCAACCAGACGACCGCGGCACGACGGACGCACGACGCAACGCGTCGTGTGCTGTCGCCCTTTGCTTTATGGTGTTTATAGAGGGCGCCTTAACTGTTTTCTTTCATTCCTTCCCGCGGCCCGTGCTTGCACAGTACATGCCATAGGTACTGGCATTGATTCTGTTGTTCTTTTCCGTGCCGAGATTCTTTCTAACTTTGTGTTTTCATTAAGAGTGAGTCGTTGAAGAAAACCCTTTTTCTTTTTTTTTAATTAAATGTAATCAGAAAGAGCTTCGCGACTAATCAGCATTGTCTTCAGGAAATATAACATTAACGTCAGCCACAACAATGTTTTAGCTTTTCCTGATCTAATTCTGATTTTTCGAATAATTATTGTAAATCCATTCTAAGATACAATACATCAATCATTACTACGTGCTTGCAAAAATGTAACACGCGGATCTGATGAGAAATTGAGCGCGAGGCCAAACAGAGAGGAAGAAAAGACACCGTCACAGTGGTATTAGGATCTACAGTGTTTTTTAAGAAACAAGGACTGATATCATTGAAAGTGTGGTGCTGATGAAATTAACGAGGAAGACTAAACTGAAGGAAGACTGAATACTGAATATTCTGAGGATAATAATATAGTGCAGGCTGGATGGTAACTACCTAAACCCGTGGTCAAACTTGCAGCCGTATAATTGTAGACAAAAATTGTCTGGAGGAGTGGGAGAACTACTTGGAAACTGCTGGCAGGACCACAGAGAAATATTTATAAGGTTACAAATCTACCACAAATGGGTACTTTATCAACGGTCTTAAAAAGAAATTGGACGGACATTCGAACAAGGATCAGCCGGGTAAATTATAAAGTGACGAATTCTGGGCGTACACTTATTTTGTGAGAGCACCTACATGCGCTGTTTTTCTTTTTGTTCGTTTTCATTTTTTCCCCATAAAAGATGACAAAAACTAATTCAATTTGATGAATGGATCGAAACAACCCCCCCCCCCCAATCAACGCCTGCGACTCAGGGTATGTATTTTGCAAGCGCGATGGACGGAAATGAGAGAAACAAAAGAAATCATTGGCTGGGAAATTAAAGAAGTGACGAATTCTTAGCTTGCGGTTTCCACTTATTTTGAGAGAGCAGTTCCTACATATTCGGATTTTCTTTTGCTCTTTTATCATTTTACAATAAAATATGACAGAAATTTAATCCCAATTAATGAATCAATGAGATAAAAACAATGAAAAATCAAAACCATGTACTTTGAAAGAAAGATGGACGGAAATGAAAGAAAACAGTAAAGGCGCCCTCTATACACACCATGAAGTAAACGGCGACAGTATATGACGCGTCGCGTAGTGCGTCGTGTCGTGCTTTAGGCGATGCGATGCACGACACGACGCACGACGCGACGCATCGTGTGTGTACAAACGAAATGGCAAATAGGCGACCGTTCAACCCGACGGCACGACACAAGGGAGCCGTCGTGCTGTCTGGTTGCGTCGCCTGGAGGGAGGCAAGAGAGAGACCAAGAAATGTTTGTCGTAAATAGTACACCATATGCATGTGTAAGTTTAAGATACTGCAACCTCGTTCCCATGGGTACGACCTTGCCGCACCGACTCAAATTATGGCAACTTGCGGCTGGAAGAGTGGGAAGTTAGGCAGATAATTTAATTACAGCTCAGTCGAAAGTTGGGCAAATATTTCATGGCCGTTAACTGACTTGGTGGATGGCAAACAGTCCACGACTGTTATAACCCTGTGGAAGTTGGGCAAGTATGTATTCTCATAATCAGTGAAAAGTTCGGCAATCTTTTCCCACTCAATGGTTCTTAATGGAAAGTTAGGCAAGTATTTGATGACTGTTCGGTAACTTGTTGGAAAGTTAGGCAAATAGTCCAGGATCGTGAACTATTCCGCGAAGTTACCCAAGTATTCCCATCATCGTCAATTAACAGGATCATTGAAAGCTCGGTGATCTTTTCCTATCTATTATGTTATCAATGGAAAGTTAGGCAAGTATTTCACAACTGTTAACAACTAGCCAGTACTTTTGGGCAAATAATATGTGTGTTAATATGGGCAATTCACAATAGTGTGCCTCCAAGAGTTTGTGATGCGTTGGCCGATCACAAAGCGCAAAGTTTGTTGACCCTTTCCAAACGTGTGCATTGGGTCGACAGCCAATGAGCTGCAAACTCTTGGAGGCGCACTACTGTGAAACGCCTGTATCGGATCAGTGGAAAATTGCGCAATTTTCATGGCCGTTTAGTGCCGAGGTCTGAACAACCAATTTATTTGCTCAACAGAATTTTGGGCAAATTTTTACAAGCAGTTCATTCAGTGGAAAAGTAGGAGACTCATTTGTGTAAGGCAGCTTGCTTGCTTTTTATGTCAGCAAATGTTATTCACATGCAATGTTACTGACCAATCCTCTAAATATCTTCACTATTTCTCTTTTATTGGCAAGGGTGAGGCTGCTGAAAGTCTCTTACTGGGCTTTTCTGAAACATGCCAAACAAAACTATTACAGAACAAAAATAAAAACTCACTCAAGGCACTGCTATTTTTTTCTGGTTCTTTCAACCTTTCTTTATTCCATCATCTGTATATAACGTCTCACAGTTCACGCCCATTTATTCATTTCTCAAACAAGTGTAAAATGTTGTCACTTTTTCTCCTTTGACACTGGATGCAGTATGATGTCCCCCCCCTTCAGTCCGCCTTCTCATCGGAGGAATCAGAAGAAGAAACCCAGGATCTTTCCTCCGACGTGCTTCCGTCTTGCCTCTTCATGATCCATGATGCCACTGGATGTCGTGAGGACGATGTACCTGCAGAAGGCGATCAAGGGGACACTCGGCTTAGAACAGCTTCGTACCATTGGTAGACATGTGAACGTAATCACCAAAACCACACCAAAATCAGCCAGAAGAATATTAAGCAGTCATCCATGCAACATTGTGTTGCTCTTTAGTAATACAAAACATGCATCTTATGTGAGGGTTGATCCTCGTACCATCCACTTTAAGTATCTGTTGAAAGGATTTTAGTCAGAAGATCTAAGCCACATATTGACTGCTATAACGACAAAGGTCTGGTTGATGGTTGATTCATACATAAGACTTCTGATGAATCAGCCAAGTCTAGTCACAAAAGGAAATTGGCAGAAGTCAGAATTAAACTGTTGACTTCTGGAATGGAGCATCGCTGTTCTACAAACTGAGCTCTTCAAACATTTGTTGGTACTCTTCAAATACGCCTACATTATACCTTGTGGGTACTCTTCAAATACGCCTACATTATACCTTTGTGGGTACTCTTCAAATACGCCTACATTATACCTTTGTGGGTACTCTTCAAATACGCCTACATTATACCTTTGTGGGTACTCTTCAAGTATGCCTACATTATACCTATGTGGGTACTCTTCAAATTCACCTACATTATACTTTTTTTTTTTCAGTGCAGATCACAAACCATGAAAATCCATTTATGCTTGCAAGGGGCCAGGACCCAGTGCCACCATACAACCCAAAGTCAGAAAAAAACAACGCAATTCTAAACTCTAGAAAAGTTCAGAGTTTTGTTCAGTAATTTTGTCTTTTATACCTGTAATAATGTACATGGGAAGCAAAAAATCAGAAAATCAACTAATTTGAGAATGAAGAAAGTCACAAAAGCAAATCTTATTTGAAAGGAAAGCAACAATTTCAGCTATGGAAATTGTTTTGTTTGCAATTGTACTGTTTAAACGGTAAAAGATACAGATACACCACCATCAAAATTCCAACACACACTCACAAACACACACACTCAGAAAAATAAAAGGAACAGCCAAATGGGTCTCCATAGAGCAGTTATTCGGTTTATCCATATATCATGTCACACTCTCGAAACTCACCCAAACTGTCTGGAGGGTAGCAAATTACCAGTCCAGGTCTCCAGCTCTTTCAATGGGACATCAAATCGAGGGCTGATAACACCACACTGAAATCAAACAAGAATCTCACCAAGTCAACGCAAATTTTTAACATGCTTCAATTTTTTAAAGGACTAAATTCAAAGTTCTTAGAGTAAAAAATACGGGCGTTTCAATATAGTGCACCACCAAGAGTTTGCAATGTGTTGGCCAATCACGACGCGCGAAATGTGTTGACCCTTTCCAAATGCGCACTGCCAGTCAACACGTCCAGACGTGTCAACCCATTCAAGAGCACACTGCGTGCAGTGGCCATCACGTTGCAAATGTTTGGCAGTGCACTGTTGTGAAACACCCATATTGTGGTGTTGTCTTGATGGACCATTTCACAACTTGCTGAGATTAGCATGATCAGTGTGTGAAGAACCAGCCCCATCAGCCTGACTTATAAAGAAAAATCAGGGCTGATTGAAGTGTACCTTGTTAAGACGCCCTGTGAGGTTGACCACAATCTTGCCTCCTCTGTGATCGTCGATGATCTCAAACTCGCCAATGTAGCCTAAACAGGAAGAAAATACGGTACACTGCTGAAAAGCATGAGCCACAAGTATATCCCACACTGAAGTTGACCATTTATGGTAAAAAAGGAGAAAATTAATCACCTGCCATTTGCAATCTCCTCTTAATACAGAACACAAAACTGTCTAGTACAAAACAGAAGACAAGGCAAACCTTAATATTAGCAGGCCAAGAGCTTGGGACAGAAAAAAACAGTCAACATTCTTCCTTTAAAAAGTGTGTTTTGGAAAATCTGGCATCCACTTCCTAGTTTCAATTTATATGTACATTAACTCCACTAATCATGACAGCAGCAAGTAAGAAGCGAGTCCCAGACTTTTGTTGCATTGCAACATTTCATTCACTGCAAACGGGGCTTTAATTTGAATAACGTCATCAAAATCTCTGTAGATGGACAATTCAAAAATATTTGCTGACTACAAAGCAAGCAATGCTATCTGATTATGCTTTCTGATCAACCATCCAGGATTAACATTTGACACAAATCACAATAAAGGAAGCTAGTCATGTAAGCAGTGTTTCCCCTATAGTAATCAATTTCCTGGTTTTTTTTTTTCCTAACACCCAACAGAATTTTATACTTGTCAACAGGCATGCAGACTGCGGTTTGACTGAAACAGCGCGGCACTTTGTCTTATGACAAAGTCGTCCCATTTACAGTCAAAAATGGAGAGGAAACTTGACTTCTCAGTTTTGACAGTAAAATGGGCATTGGCTTTTATTTCAGAACGGTGATTATAAGATCTGGTCTCAATCTGATTATAGCCTCTACACTGATAAAAGTGAAGAACGGGTTGTGGAGTGCTCAAGGTATGGCAAGAATGGACAACCATTAGGGAAACACAGCTGATGTGATGGCGCCTTACTGGCCCTCCTTCATGTGTTTTGGGCCATATACAACCGTGGGAAGTGGCAGCAGCGGCTCCCATAACCGAGTGTGTTATTTCTAGCCTCAGCCGTAACATTCCGGCTCAGCCCGTTCCTCACATTTCCTTCTCCATGCCCAGAGAGACGGCTTACCGTGCTTCATCATGACCATGAGGAACTTGACAATGACCTTGGAGCAGGGCCTGATCATCACCTGGCGTTTGCAGCGCTTCTCTGCATTGCAGATGCACTTGAGTGCATCTGCCAGAACACTCATCCGAACCATCTTGGCTTGGCTGAAAACAACAAAACAATGTCGCACATTTTTGGAGGGTGAAGTTTTCAAAAGTAAGCACAACTGACCACAGTGCACAGTGCAGTTTGAACACATTATCAGAATGACACAACTTGGTAAGGAAAGAATGCAGTTTTCAGATGCCATTTCATTACAGCACTTTCAAAAGATTTTTAAGAAATCTTTCTCAGTCTCAAATTCACTTTTTTCCAAAATGTCTGTATCATATCAATAACCATAACTGAGAATTTATATTAATGATGCAAAGCACTGCATAAGAAAACATTTTTAATCGATGTCTGAATGGAATGTCTTTTATGAAAGGAATACAAAAATTAAAATTCCAACATTAGTTTGACACCCCTGACACGTTTTCACATTCACAACGCATGTGCATCATCTTTTATCGTAAAGGCCAGTCATTAAAAACAGCTTGAACAATGACTACATTTTTTCAGAATTTTTAGAAAACACACTACAGGGACTTATATTGCATGTGGCCTGATTTGGCTGGAAAGGACTGGTGGATGCTTGATCAGTACATAGCATAGCACTGCATCAGTACTGGTCAATCCTAGACGAAGTATCTGTCTTTCGATTGTAATTCTTTAGGAGGGGAATGAATTCAACATTGGACCTTCGTAATTTTCGTACACACCAACCAGTTAATTATATCCTATTCCCAAAGGTACTGAGCCGTTTTCCTGGAAAAAAATCCCCTGGAAATTAACGGGAGATCCTTTTAAACTTGATGTTTAGAACACTAGAAAGTTTGTCAAACATGTCAGACAGGCCCAGCCCTACTACTGGATGCAGAATTCTTCTCCTATTATGGAAGGACGTAACTCCACGTGACATCCCGGAGCTTCATGACCTTTCACACGGAAAACAAACTGCTACATTACATCAAGTCAATGATGCTTTCACCACACTGTGAACTTGGGTTGCAAAACCTCCCTGACCATCTGACCACCATGACTTGTCTGAGAAACTGGTCAGGTGATTGAAGAGCTCAAGTACCATTCACAGGCTACTCCTTCCATTAATCTATTTCACTCAAAATAGCTCATACATTGTTGTAACCCAAATCAAAATCCTCAGAACTCACCTCCAAAACAGTCGTTATTCTGTTTCATGTGCCCACCTTAAGATGCAGTGGGAATCAAAGATTCCAATGGTGGTGGCGAGGTTTACTCACACATGGGAAGAAACGAGAAATTTGCCATGTCTGTTTCCTGAGCAGAGCAACATTCAGTAGCTGTGAGAGTTGAGTTGTACATTGGACGCTGGACACTGGTACTGCTCATGAAACGGTCATCAGCACACGCATGCAGACACCGCAAGCTTATTGCGAATGGTCCGCTAGCTCGGTTAGTGCATCGTGACGGAACTTCCGGGTATATTAGCATACATGAATCACTCCATGGAGATGGTAACTTTAAGCTGAACAGACAAGAGCATTTCCAATTCAAACAGGAAATTTCTCTTTTCTTCCCATATGTGAGTATACCTTACCACCACCACTGGCATCTCCAACTCCCACAAAATCCAAAGGTGGGGACATTAGACAGTTTAAAGTGTACATGTAGTGAATTCTCTCAAACACAATTTTCTGCAACAGTCCATTATTTTTGAATGTATGAAAACTATTTGACATCCTTATAGGTTAAATGCATAAACTCGTTTTTAACAATTACAATTATCCATACTTTCTTGGACAAGTGAAGGCATTGTTGCTGTCATTTAGGGACAGCATGGTTTAACTTGATCCGAAGGTTTCTGTTTAAAATGTCAAACCTGAATTAATTCACTTAAAATATTTATGACGAAGGGTTGATTGCTTGCTTATTGCTATGTTCTTGCTATAGCTATGTACAACAATAAAAAGCCACAATACAGAAAAGTCAGGCCAGCACAATCTTTAAAATATGCAGGAGCTTTTGTGCTCAAACCAATGCAAGAGAGATTTTTTCTTCCTGAAATGACATCAGCTTTGTTCATGAATATGGAAAACTCATTAGCATAAAAACCAAAAATGCAGCCAAAAGATCTTTGAAATAGTGAGACAAAAATTGGAAGTGTGAGGTTAAGTGAGACACAAAGGTGCATTTTGGAGCTTTGTATAGAGAATTCCATTGCAGCTACTCTTTAAGGACAGTTTTGGAGGTGAATTCTGAGGATTTTGATATGGGGTACGACAATTACGAGCTATTTTGAGTGAAATAAATTATTGGAACTTGGAAGGAAAAGCCAATGAATGGTACTTGGACACTATCAATCATCTTAACATGTCGAAATGTTTAAATTGGCAATTCATAGAGTCCAAGACCATCGAGTTAGGGCCTACTCAGACTACGTCATGACCATAATCCACTCAGCATGCTCAGACATTCTCGCAGTCAGACATCCGGGACTTATGTACATCATTGAATAGCACGAAGGATAAATTTGCCCCTTTGCCGTGTGTTACAAGTCCAAAGTGACGTCACGCTGACCACGAGAATGTTTTTATCAGACTTTTGAATAGGACACTTCCTGCATGTCCTGAGTTGCCAAGTGGCATCTGGATAGGCCTACTAGTACTACACTCCTTGCTGTAAAGTGGCTCCCATTGAAATCATTCGCCCAAGGCCTAGCATATTACGACTTACAAGGAGTATGCAAACGCTGTCACGGCTGTATAGGCCAACATTAAACACGTTAAAATGTGTGCGTACATGTACGCATACCGTGTATGTTTTGCATGTACAGATGTACGGTGTGTTAACATGAAAAGACATTAACAAGTTTAGAAACATTTTGAGAGATTAGCAGAGGATATCTTAATCAAAATACACTATCCAAAGAAATAAAACTCCTGTCTATCAGCTACTAATAAATCCCAAAGAAAATGTTGTCCATGAAACAAGATGTTAGGGGATTTCTAGCCCTCTTCGCAAGACCACTTACAGGCGAGCTGCGAGAAAGTGGAAAGAGAGCTTAGTCAGGTTCCGCTTTCGTAATTATGAAGATAGAGGTATAAATGCAGTCTGGGATTCTGACTGCTACAACCTCGTTTTTAATTTAGTTCGGGTCACAGTGTGTATTTGATGGGAATGAACAGTTGCCACCGGGCACGTTTTGCAGCAGGCGCAACAGACAGCAACGATAACTGGCAACTGACAACAACTGTTCTCCCGTATGTGGAGGGAGGCAAACTTTGATGGTAGATGCTTGCTAATTCAGCCATATTTGTCAGTACAGTGTAAGGATCATAATAATTAGGTATTTGAGCGGAGAGTCCGTCGACTCTGTGTTATATTATTGTTCTGCAGATTTGCACTGATAGTCACAGCACAGTAGGCCTACTTATCACCGCCGGTAGTTAACACGGTTTAGGGCCTTAGGTCTATTTATTTAGCTAATGATTATGCATGGCATATGCGCTAACGCAGAGATCAAATGGTCTTTGACCTTGAAATTTTACCAAAAGAAAGTTTTAACGCCCAGGAATCTCTGTACCAGAATCAGTGACAATGGCCCAAACAACTTTTTGACAGATGACATGGATAGGGGGTTAGAAGCAAGAGCAGAGTGGCCCAGGCCGTGCAGGCCCAGCACATGTATGGGCAAAGTGGCACATGGACAAATTGTCGTTGTAGGCAAAGTGGTTATGGGAGAAGTGAAAAATAGGCACAGTGACCTACACCCTCTGTTGTATAGCATTACTCCTTCGTACAAGCCATTGTTCTGTGCACAGCTGAAAGCTTGTCAAGGATTTTCACTTTAGTAATCAGTACTAACTTGTAAGGCCAAATAGGCCGTATGTGAGGATCCAACACCTGTTTACATTTTTTTTTCTTAAACAGAGAAAAGGAAAATGACAACTTTAACCGAGGTCCAACACAATCAGAGGAGGGAGAAATCTTTTGCTGGGAAGCCGAGACCAGTCAAGAGTGGCATTGCATTAGCCAGAGTCAAGCCGGTGTCACATCGCTCAGAAGTGCTCCTTGATGATCAGGTACAGATGTGATAGATATTGGGGATAGGGCATACCCCCAAATTGGCCAAGGTGCATCCACTCTGTTTAACTTGATACTATATCAATTGTCCCCCCCCCACACTTTTTCCAAAACCTAAATGAAAACTGTATACCTAAAAAAACTGGCTAAAGTAGCCAGAAATTGTCTCAGATCGCACCTAAGAGCATCTATACTCCAAAATTTTCTGGGGCCCTTTAGTGTCCCACGCCGCTCAGGACTTTGTGCTTCATGCTCGTATTTGTTCTGATTAGGGCTAAGTCCCCCCCCCACACACACACTTTTCACAATGGCTTGACGCTCTTGCTTGTGCATAGCATTTGTGGGATATCAACACCATGTGCTTGTTGGATCTACAAAGGGTTGAGCACCTGTGAAAAATTGCCAGTTTGCCAGGCATTTTGGTTTTGACTAAACTTCAAAAAGATCTGAGCCCAGAATCAGGATTTCATCTAGGATTGAAATATCTGCCTCTCCCTTCCCAGCCAAGCTTTAAAACTGCTTGTCTTCTCCTGGAAATTTAAATGAAACTGATGCTCCTTGGTGCTGTCTCGGGTTACATTTCCACTGCACCCAATATCTTGGGTGCAAAGATGAAGACTTAAAATTCAGCAGTGTTAAAGATTTATGCAAAAACAACTGAGGGGCTTGTAAATTTTGAACAAGCAAAAACTGCCTGTCTAAATTTGGTTTTGCCTGTCCTTGGGATAGATAGATGGCTAGATGAGATACAGGCTTTGTCTCTCCTATGTTAGATTGTATAGTTGTCGTCTGTCTATAGGTTGGGGTACAAAATTATTCCTGCTTTACCTTAAACCTAAATGTTGGCATCTAATTTATAAAATGTATAATCCTATTTTATGTGATGTTACTCAATAATGGCCAGATGTATTCAGTACTTAAGTAATGTAAACGTGTTTGGTTACATTGTGAAGAATGACAGCATTGAAATAAATGTTTCATCATCATCATCAAATAGAATACTGCTGCAATGAATGAATCAATTATATCACTGCACAGGTGTATCAAGTTCTTTTTCTGTGTTTGCTGAATGAAGGTGATGGTTTTTCTGTGCTTACAGATTTCCTTGGTGACCCAAACCCAAGATGAATTGGAAAAAGCGATGGTTTGTCTGAACAGCGCCCGGAATGACCTTGAACTGAACAAGTGGAGGACAGAGGTCAGCAACCTCAAGGCCAAGTGCGATGAGATGATTCTCATACTTACGGTGAGCAAAACATAAGCATTGGAGTGAAGTTAGTTACTCATTTGGCAGGCCGGTACTCATTTCTGTAACTTCAAATGTGTGGCAAGCTCACTAGGCAAGGGACAGCACTTTTTGTGTTCGAGAGCTGTAGCAGCATGGCAAAAGAACTTATCGGCGTAAAGTGTCTTGCCTGAGGACAAAATTATCGCACTTGTTTGCTGGTTTACAAAATTAAATACTCAAGAGTTGCGTATAAAGAATCTGGTAACTGATGCTGCTCATCTGTGCTTTAAATGTGTGAAATGTCTTTTGTTGGCATTGCAGGTGGTGGCCAAGTTGAAGGCGGAGCTAATGTATGCCAAACTGGAGCTGGATAAGGCGAGTAAGTCGGGAGGTGACATCAGGGAGCCAAGACGGAGGGTGGTGATGCTGGAAGACAGGATGGAGGGTTTACTCAGCAAATATCGCAAGATGCCCAGGAAAATGCAGGTATTTGCGGTATATGCACTGAGTAGTATGCAAAATCTCTCTCCCCCCCGCAGGTTAAAAACTAAGAATTTCTTCAGAAAATCTGTGATGTCTGATTGATTGGGTTCTCTTTGTTGGAGAACTTTACAGTGTGTTTATTACTTGTAAATACTTCCCAAACATGAAATATGTTGAGACAAGGCCAGTTACCTATTTGACATGTACATGTAGTTGGAAAACAAGGTATTTTCTGGCCTAAACTGTGTTTGAACAAGTCCTTTCCCAGCCTGGTTTTTCACCTGTGAAGCAACCTTTTGAAAATTGAATTCTTTCTGATATACATGTATTGTCTTTGACGTTTAAAATTTTGTTTTGCTGAAGCCTTTGGCTGAAAATGCAGACAAGAAGGACCAGCCTCAACAGGATGCCCTCATTGGCGAGGGGAGCACAGCAGAGGCATTTTCTTCAGTTAGAGAAAAGCCACCCCCAGAGAGTAAATCAGCCGTCCCAGAACAAAGAGAGGAACACGGTGGCGGGGATGGGAAGGAGGTGCTGAAACCAGAACGTTCCATTCTGAAGCAGGGAGCTGGCAGCAACAGAGGAGCTGGTGACGGTTCAACAACTCCCTCCGAAAAACGTGGCAGCGAGAGGAGGCTGTCTTTTGGGCAAGGTGATGTTGTTATTCCTGCCGCTGTTAATGTTGCTTTTCATGTTGCTCTTCCTGCTGCTCCAGTTGACTTCACGCAGTAATGACAGTTATTGCACTTATACAGTTGCTGCAGGGTTTACTCTGTTTTTTTTGGGGGGGTGGTTTTTTTGGGGGGGTTTATATTTTGATAAACGTCACAGATTTGTGATGTCCACTCTGGATGCTTAGAGCAACATCTTACCTGAGTGGAAGTAATGATATAAATGACACATAAATACACGTATGGGAAGAAGAGCGAAATGCAAAACTTAATATTATACACTGTTCTTAGTACATGTACTTACAGTAGTACTTCAGGTACTTGTATAGAAAACTTAGATAAGCAAAGTACCAAGTTCACAGTCTAATGGGTGATGAGGTGGTGATGCGCTCTATGACAGAACTTGTTGTTGCTGAAGTGACTTGTATCCTACTCAGTTGCTACCGAGATCCTCTTTTCACAGAAACTTCACGGGAATTTGTTCTGTCTGCTCTTTTCTCTAGGTACTCCCACTGGGTCAAGAGAAATTCTTGAGTTAAGACCAACTACAGGCACCTCAGCAAGTGAGGTACAAACAAATTAATAAATTAAGAAATCTTTGGAGATATGAATATAGAATTGCCGTCGACTGGCTGTGATATCATGCAAAGGAATTTGGTCCATTTCATGAATTTCACTTATGTCATAATTGTTGCGATCAATAGGGAGTGGATTCGGAAGACAGTGATGACAGAGATGATGATGGCAAGGAAGAAAATGAAGACAGTGTAGAGGAGGGGAGATATGAAGACGACAAACTAGACAGCAATGTCTTCATCACCGAAGGTTCTCTGTCGGCATTGGATGCACCCTTTCAGCAGCTACCTGCTCCTCAACACCAAGGTGTGCTCTTAACTCCATTTCTGATGATGCTTTCTCATGAATGGACCTCTTTTAAGAGGAGCTGTGCTCAACCTCCATGTTATCCCTTGTTGTTGGCTTTGTTCATGCCTTGAACAGAATCCTGTTTTATGGGCCTTTCTAATGGAGGGTAAAACCGTATTCAAATCAGAGCAACTTCCACAAAAATCAGTCAAAGCCAATCTACAGGTACCCGAACTCTGTGCAGAGTGCCTGATTTGAATATCAAGTGCAGTGTTGTTTTACAAATTTGACATTCAGGCCAAGAATCCATGGATTTGTGTATTTGGAGTTAATCAGAATATCAAATGATACAGTCAAAATTTATGTAAGGGCTCTTTTTCTTTAATCTGAAGAATACTTTCAAATTTGGAAGTTTACGTCGCTGTCATTTTGTGTGATGCTTACCAATTGCATTTAGTCTGAGCTAGAATGTATAAACTCAAGAATGGTAGTACTGTTAAATGAAACAAAGTCAGGCGTGAGACTTCTTAGCTTTTTAGCTGATTTCAGCTTTTTTTCCTCACTGGCTGTGTACAAAAGTATAGGAGATTTTTACATTTCAGCTTTTTTATGCCTTTTTCAGCTGTTCTCGGCTATTTTTTATGATTGGTCAAACTCACCCCTGCAAAGTGTTAGTGCCAAAACCATTATCACACTTAAAAAGGACTTGTGTATTTGTTTTCTACATGAAAGGTCTTTTTTATTTGCTTGAAGCAGATGATACTGCTGAAGATGATGACAGAGATTTAGCCGCAGAGTATTGGATGTCACCACACCACAGGTAGGATAACATTTCAGGGGGAAGTCAGAACAGACAGTGAAATTCAATGTAAAGAATTTACCAGCTCAATAAAAATGTCAGCACCGAAACATCTTTGCCAAGTAACCGGGGGAGAGTTGAGGGGTTGGCTATTTTGGCAACTGAAAAATAAACTTTTTTAATATGTTTCTGTCAAGTTTACATCCAGAATTTACTTCGACAATCAGCACCAATTGTGTGGAGCTGTAAATTAAAAGCCCAGAAATCTGCCCAGCTCACAAGCTTTTAACCTAGCAAAATGAGATTATCGACTGGAAAGTCCTGCAATGCACATTGCTTGTGATTGATTCCCAACTGAGAGGCTCTGTCTGAAGCAACTGGCTATGGCTAGGATAGCACACATTTCCACAGGAAATGACTACTGCTCACTCATCAATGGGCTGCCATAACTTCAATCACAGCCTGACTTCTGCTTAGGGCAGAAGATCACTTGGACATATTTTGCTTACCAGCTTCATGGACATAGATGTTAACAATGTTTCTTACTGAGAGAGTTAATGTCAGGTTTTCAAATGGACTCATTGTGTTAACGGACTAGTTTGTTTACTGTGTCAACAGGTTTGAGTACAGTGAACAAAGAGATGTGATAACCAGAGAGAATCCTCTGTCTTATCACAACCTTGGACTAGCTGTCCAGTCGTCTTTCATTGAACCAGGTAAGCTGTTAGCCATCATCAATACATCATCATGTAAAGCTTGGGCTATCAAGAATTATCGTGGTCGGGGATGTACGTTGTTGCACCGCAGAAGAGAACAAAATGAATGCGAAATCATTGCAGACAAAAATGGAAAGATGTTCATGGATAAAAAGCTTATCCATTGCAGGAGCTTACTTGCACCCAGAAGGGAAGACCAGCTGATTTTATTTGCTTTGCTTGAAACTCAGTAACATTTTTGTCAGCCATTGCTGGAAAGTCTTGTCCAGGTTGATGCCTAATTAGGTAGAACAGATTCAGGAAGAAGAATCTACCGGTACTTCTGCATCACATTTGAAGCTAGTTTCCCAGCATCCGACCAGAAGTCAACTTTGAAGGGGCAAAGCAAAATTGGACAGAAATATCGGCCAAAGATACTTCAACCTCGTATTCCCATTTTGCCGAGCCATGTTAGTGGAGTCATCCCATGTTGTGTGTTGAATGCTAGTAATGTGTTTCACCTGTATTTCTTGCTCAAACCAAAGGGACGAAAATTTCCTTACCCAAACGTTCCCAAAGCCAGCCAGCGACATACCTGAACAGTTGTAAGTGCATTGAGGAGCACAGTGCACCGATTTCACCTGTCACTGCACTGCATAGCACAGCTGTTGTCACACCCGATGACCACCACAGGAAAATGATTTCCTCTTCAGAGACAATGCATTTCACCCTGTCGCTCTTCTATAGCATTTCCCATGGGTCACTGGGATGTGTTTGCCAGCCATCAATATGAAAAGTATTCTGTTTTGTAGTCATTGTATTCAGGGCACACTTTCATTCCTTCCTTTCTCCACAGGGTTCACTAAAAGTGATTTTCTTATCTGAATAAATTGGCGGTAGCATGATGTTTTTTTCCTTCATCTTCTTCATCCTTTCAAACGAACACTGCATTTCACATTCTACACCTGATTATGTGCATGCATTTTAGATTTCAATCTAGTAATTTTACTGCAAAATCTCACTTATCTGAAAGACGTCTGTCTTCCTTGTCCTCCTTACCCCCCAAAAATTCCCTCAAGGATCTTTCCTGCTGTCAGTCCATGTTTTACATTTTTCCCCTGAGATCAAACTGAATCAACAATCCTGCTCTGAGGTTGATATTCATGTCTGTTTTTTCCTTCTGCATTGATACAAGACTTCTTGCAAGCTTTTCGATGCAGATGAACCTACCGGGCTAGCCTTTGGCTGGTAACTAAGGATTGAATATATTTCACGAACTTGGCTGACAGTTCGTGAACAGTTAATTTTGAGGCCAAGCCTTAAGTTCCTGCATACTTAACTCGGTGGCCAATCCATTCAATCTATTCACAAGAAAGACGTTTTCTACTTACTGTTAAATTTGTATTTGAAAATCGATTCTTTATACTGAAATTTGTTCATCAGTTCTACAATATAAGAGCAAAAACCTTATGAATCTCTCATCTTACATCACTAAAACAGTGCCCTGCATTGGAGGCAGTGCTTCCCCTGGTGTTATTGGCAACTAGCTATCTGTGTCACCTTTTCTTTAGTAAGATGATGTTGCAGCCCTGACTTAGATCCTCTAAGGCTATAAACCCTTGTTTGTGTCGCCTCTTGTCATATATAGCTGTGATACCCTTGAAATACCCCCAACATATTTTGTGGAAGTGACCTTGGCCCTGCACTTGCAGGGACCAAGTGTCAGAATAGACCTCTGTATGCACTGATGATGCCACACCTTGCACTAACGTTACTTACCTGTTGTTGACTTGTGAACAAAAGATGTCCACGCGCAGGAAGGGAAGATGTTCTGTTTATGTGTGTGCTTTCCCATGATGGTCAGTCGTTTGTAGGCCCCCACTGGCTCCATTGGAAAGCACACATGTAAATAAAGTAAGATGTCATTATTACATAGGCCTATCACTACGATGCATGTTGCACTTCACATGAGTCTTAAATTTTGTAGAGCTGTAAAGCACAAAAGTTGTCTAAACACAGATAATAAATGCTTATCGAACTCAGTCTTTATATCTCTATGAACTAGTTCTCAAGAGACAGTTTTCTCAACACACAAATTTTCTGCTTAGAAGCTCTCTGAAATCAAGTGTTGCAGTCAAGACAATCACAAGACCGACACAAGACCATGCATAAGACTATCCAAAAAGCCAGTCACAGGACCAGTTACCAAACAAAGGAATGATTTTGTTACAGTTCATTTGATTAGCTTGTGACTTGAATTCAGACTAGAGGCCTTGTGTTAGGTCTGATGATGGTCTTGTGAGGTCTTTCAATTAACCACAACACTGGAAATCAGGTCATGAGTTGAAGATCCCTGATCTGTTGAAGTTACTTCATTCTGTAGTTGTCATATCCTTCCATTTGTCATTTCAGCACCACCCGCAGCGGAAGAGCTACCCTGGAGGCCACGTCGGCGTGGCAGTGACTTGCCAGATGTGCACGTGAGTTGGAATATGACCTTTATCAAGAATGCAAGTGTAGTTTGTGCATATGCAGATGGCGACCTTTTCCAGTAACTCAGCAACCTTTTCCAGTTACTCACTACAGCCTAAATGTACCTCACCCTATAGAGAACCGAAGCATGACAGCATTTGAAACGGGAAATGTAGTGCAAACAAATGGAGTGCGCGCATGTTGGTGTACACACTGGTTCTTGCACTGATGCCTGTTACAAATGTAATGTTGCATGTGACATATTCACATCGGTACTCTATTGCGGGCAAGAATTCTCCCTAAACAGCTTTCACTATTTTCCTGCAAAACCTTCCGGAAACTGTTTCACACTATCCAAAAAGTCACCTTGCCGCCCTCCCCACTTTTTGTGAGAAAGCCAACCCCCTATTGAGCGATCCCACATGAACATACTGCCGGACCACTGTCTAACAATTGCATCCATCTTGATATAAGCATTTCCTTCTAAAAGCAAATATGTAGCTCTATTATCTGGCAAATCCCCTTGCGACTCCATTAAGAAATGACACTGCCTGTCATTTTGCACAACCCAATCCACCGTAGCCCAGTTACCTTTCTCATTTCCAGAAACCCTTATTTCCTCTCCTAAAAGGCTTGCATTCTGGTCCGTAAACCTCTCTAATAAACAGCTCCTTTCCTTCCCCCTTCCAAATGAAAAAAGGATGAAAACAAAATCGTGCGAAATGTGTGTTTTCCTAATCGCTGTTCCTTAGATCAACTTCTTTAGGGAATCAGAAGGTGTAATACAATCAGCCAATCAGGCACATTACAAGAAATATTTTCAATTACGTTGAACCTCGGTCAGGATGCTTACATAGGTAATACACAAGAGCAGTAGACTACTGGAAGCTGGGGTTTACATCCATCTATCCATTTAGCTCTTCCCAACCAGTTCAGTTTCAGCAAATCTACAAGTCTCAAAACAAACTTTCAGTTCTCAAATTTCAACATCTCACCAAATCTAATATCCAGTTAATATTATTAATTTTAAGTGCATGTAGTTATTTCAAGTTTAATACTTTGGGAACTTTGGATCATCACTCTTACATGCATTACAGATTCGTCTGAACAGAGACATGTTAGAATTAATCAAAGCAAGTTTTCTCATTTTACTATCGTCTTAAAAGTGCATATAATTTTAATATAGAATCAATCATCAAGAACATATTCTAATATTATTTAACCCATAATGTCAGCAGCTTTTAATAATTTTTATTACTACTGCATAATATTGCCATGATTAATATTTCATGTTTCTGCTTACCTGCCGCATGACAATCTGCTACTAGCTGGAGGGTGTAAGTTTCTTTCTCCTGGCTCTTTATTACATCTGTTTTGAATAATGCTTCGTTGGTTTTTGTGTGGTGTGATCAAACAGCTCGCTTGTTATCAGACATGTTTGCGCTGGACATAATTATGGGGTGAAGTTAATCCACAGGCACACTTCAAATACAACAAATGCAAAAATAGATTACTGGTTTGATGCATCATGGCAATGGCTTTGAGCAGCAGCCATCTTGTAAGTCAGGGCTTTTGTTCCACACAAACATGTGCAGAAGACTTACTTATGTTTATCCTTGTGAAACACAACTGACCTCCAAGATGGCTGCCATGCAAAGCCACAGTATGTGAATGGGAAGAATGAATATTTTGTAATTTGTGAAAGTCACAGTAGGCCTGCAGTATAAATGACAACATCGGTCATGTCCCTTGTTTTTGCACTTAAATGAGACAGTGACCAAACTATGGGTCGTGTAATCATAGCCTTCATGGAGAACCTATGATGTGTTATGCGCACATGGCTTTGATTAGTTGCAAAACTTTTTCATTGTCAGACTGCATTTCCATAACAGTTTTGCTGTGTTGTTTGTAACCAACTAATGTGCATGTGTGTGCTGCATTTCCCAGCTTCATCGTCATGCTGACTTCAAATCATCACAGGTTGGTTGGTTTCAGTAAAGCTCACTGTGTGTGTGTGACTTTGCAGTGCGATGTTTCCCCAAACTTGTGGCATTGACAAAAAAATTGGATGACTGATTAGATACCTAAGAAGGTCTCCCAATATTGGAAAGTTGTGATTGCAGATACATTTGTGGTTAAATCTAGTCTTGCCTCACTTTACCAAACCTAATTCAGACGGACTGGCAGTGTGACAGTTTTCTGACTCAGTAGTGTCCTCACCTGTCAAGTTCTGTACCACGTTAGTTGAAGACTAAATAAAGTAGGCTTGGACTTTCAGCTTTTTTGAACTAGCCCCCCATAGGCAAGTTAATTTTTTGTCAGCCCACTGGAAATTGTTTAGCAGCACTAATTTTGACCGGCTTTTTCAGCATTAATTTTTAACTGTTACTTTGGAGTCATGTTGTCAATTTTAAAACCTAAAGTGGAGGATTCCAAACTGCTACAATTAATTAAAAAACCGACAATTAAGATTCACGTTTGAAACCTTTGTTACATTCATTGCAGATTTAATGTGAGAACACTTGGTGCTGTCATCAGTGTTCCTGGCTCTTGTCATTCATTTCCTCGTTTGTTACATCATGAAATTAGTTCGCTGTCATTGGTTGAATATTTGTGTGCAACATCTGTATTATTGAGGCTGGAATTTCAAGATTAACCAAACAGTGAGGACCAAGCATGGATTTCTGTATTATATAGAATTTATGTATCATAAAATAACATAGCTTTTAATTCATAAAGTCTCATCTCATTACGTACATGAGACTTGATGAACTTAATTCCTTCAAAGATACTGACATATGGGAAGAGCTGCCGAGGTAGGATTGGATAGCTCAGTTGGTAGAGCACCAGTACGGTGTTCTGAGGTCCCAGGTTTAAATCTCACTCCAGTCTATTTCTTCGTTCACCTTTATCATGAAATATGTAAGCAACTAGTCAGTGCCCCTAAGTAGTTTGTTTGTTGATTTGTTTCAGTATTCCACAGATTAATAATTGATGGAGAAAATGGGAAGATTAGGTGGGCAGGTACTTTCCTCAAAAAGTTTAATCAGTCAATGGGAATAGACGGGACTGCTGGTCACGAATAAGCGACCTTATTTATCTTTGGCAAAATAGAAAATAGCACTGGACAAGTTATCAGAGCGAATCCACAAGATTTGGAACAAGATGGAGGATGCAACCAGGAAATCTATTGACTGCAGTAACAGCCAGATTAGTGAGCTGAAGGGATCCATCATTCGACAAGTGGAAAGTAAGTGCATTTAGCCCTAATTCTCCGGGAATTTTGGGGTCAGAATAGTCTGAAATTTGCTAAATTCCTGTGCTGTTCAGGACACCAGTGGCACATTCTTTGTATTTTCAGCCTGATTTGGCAGTGACTTGCCTTTTTTTTAAAAAGAGGGTCAAGGTGGAAAAACATTGCACTGGACCTAAGGCTTCTGTACTATTTAAATAATTACATTCCTAAGCATTTGATTTTTTATCGGTGAGTCACTAGTCAGGTTACACTATTGTCCTGCTGTTTGAGTTTTAGAGAAAAAGCGACATTTTCCTGAACAGGTAAAATGTAGCTTGGGCTTCAAGACCTTTTATGTTTTAAGGAAAAGCTTAAACAAAAGTTTCTTGAACTTCAGCATTATTAAAATAGTCATGTGTACAATACTCCATGAAGACTTGAAGTTAGTTTCCAACTTTATGGTCAATATATCCTGCTTACATTTACATGCAGACAGTCACAAGAGTGTATTGTGTTACCACACTGACACAGCAAATTTGAAAGCCCAATAAATAGTACAGTCATTCACTAACTAAACCTTCTAACCAAAATCACATCCATCCATTACCAAAAGCTGCTGAATCCTCTTGTTTTCCCAAGTTGACGTTTCCCCCAAAGAATTCTCAGCAAAAATAGTGTCTCTGGCCCACTGTAACTTCTTAGTTGAACATTATGAGTTATTGATCCATTACTGACAAGATTTCTGATAATTCAAGAATTTGCACAAACTGTTTTATCGCAGGCCGCTTGAGTGAAGATTCAGCAAGTTCCTTTATGAAGGTAAGGTTGCCAAAATTGGTGGCATAATTACATGTTTCTGAGAAAAGCACCAAATAAAATGCAAAATATCAAATCAATTTAAAAAATTGTAGAAGTTGGGGAAGCATCACAGAAACCTAAATATAAGATGAGAATACCACAGAAAAAAATGTGACATTAAGGATATTTGATGAACAAAAGAAATGCTTAAATTGAAATGTTAAACAGGCTTCTTAATGCTTGTAATTGAAAGTTTTTCTCTGGCTTCCCATAGCCAAGCTCACTGGTAGTAAAACTAGTAAATTTAAAGAAGATAAGTGTTACACCGATAACAAACAATCTAGGAATTACTTCCATCCTTCTAATCATCCCCCTTCCTTAGACTGACTCCCTCAAAACAAGCAGGTCCTCAGCCAGGGGCTTTGCCAAGGGTCCCGCACCCCCTTCAGACAAGGCCTCTGGGGATGTCGTCATTGAGGTGCCTAAGAGGCGAAAGGGGCTTGCAGAGGGGCCCATGATGGTGTACCATCCCCGCCCAATTCCTGAGCCTGAGATGTTGCCACTCACCAGAACTGTAAGTTTTGTTGACACAGACATTTCGTGCAAACCACCTTCTTCGTGTCACTTTCAGCCCAGAGATCTTGAATTCTCTAGTGACATGGACTTCAAGAGTTAAGCCAGGATTGAGTTGTAATGGCAATTAGGTTGCTCCACATCTTGTCAAATTCACGATTTCTAATCTCTGTTTTTCTTTACCGTGGATTAGCTCACAAGTCATTTGGATCAGAACATAATACTGTAGTGATGAAAGAGATGTTACTAAATTTGATCAATGCACGGTGATTGTTGATTGCTAGCATCAGACACATTTGGATGTTAGATTTGTGGCCTTTATTGGCATGATTTCATAAAAGCTTCATTTTTAGATAATATGCTTCATCCCAGGACCCTTCCAAGAAATTCCCTCGGATCTCGAGTGACTGGAACGACACTCGACAAGAGTCCATGGACCCAACGCTGCGATTGGTCAATCAGATGAACGTTGCCAAGGAAACCAACCTGTTGGTGTACAAGAGCAAGGACAAGAAAAGGAAGAGCCTGACAATGTCTGCTGCGGCCAGACAGCAGCAGGATACCGCAAAGTAAGTTAAAGAAAAACTATCACTGCCGAATGTACTTATATATTCTAGAACAAATCGGTAGAGACCCATTGCAAAGCAGGACACATGGCCTGACAATTTGAGTGAACTCCAGAAGATGAATAATTGTAGTCACAGTTATTTGAAAATATCTCCAAACTTTCATCAAGATTCAAAGATTTGTTCAATTCGATAAATGCATATCCGGTTCGTAAGGGATTTCGTCACAAAGGCGGACATGCCACCATTTGCAGGCTCCCATTGGATGATCGCTGAAGTTGCGCGTTAACTTCCGGTTCCATGGTTCCACGTAAATGGTGATCAATGCTTGTAACTCTGTGTGCAGTGCATGGGCAGTGGGCGTGGTTTAAACTGAAGTGACTTATTGTACAAACCGCATATAGTTCATGACTTTGTTGTAAACCCTCCTAGGGGCAATAAACAGTGTGCTTAATATGCAAAACATGGAAAAAACAGGAAGTTTTCTTGTGAGCAGGATTTCAATGTTCACAAATGTTAAACTGTTGTTGTGCTCCGAATGGTTAAGCAGCATATGGAGTACGTCAGAGAGTGTAGCACAGGGTCCACACATAATGTACTTGTTACTGGGAAATGGAGACTACTCACATGTTGAAATATATAGACATCATGGGGACCAAAGCTATTACGGGAACAAACATTTCTCCCCACGATGTTGTTCCAACTTTCCAAAACAAAAAGAAATTAGCCCTTAAATGGGGGAAGGCTTGCCTAACAATAGTGTTTGTCCACTTACCACACAAGAAAGCCAGTTAAGTGTTTAGAAAGGCAGTGTATTCTCCGAGAGGATTTCCTGAATCGGTGCTAAATGTTACAGGAGTTTCATCAGCTAAATACAGGAGGGGTTGCGATATTTTCTCGACCTCGAAATAGCCTTCCTTATTTTGTTGTGTTGGTGACAGGAAAAGATGGAAGTTGGCAAGCAATCCGGCGGTGACAGTAGCAGCGGCTGTCGCCCATGTCAACACCAGTAAGTCTTTAATTTTGAAATGTCGTCAAATTCTCAACATCCTGAGAATTCACACTAGCAGATCCTGTGTCTAGCAGAACAGTCAGCTTTCTGACACAAACCAAGTCAAGGATATCTAACAACAGTAAAGTTATGTCATTCTCAGGAAAGTTTGAAAATCTCTCTAAATATTGTTATTTTAGCTTTAACTTTCACACGATCCTTTTTTTGTCAGACTTTTCAACCATTTGTGAACAGAAAAACATTCCAAGTGTTATGCTTCGCTAGGTATACCCCAGTGAAATTTCAATATGTCACATTTCAACAAAAGAGCTGCTGCCCATTCCTCTGCCTCGTCGTTGTGACCTGCAGTGCCCTTCGTTCTGGCTGATGAGGTTGAGAAACTTGTTTATCTACCATGTGAGCTCCTTTTTCGTGTGGTGGAAAATAAACGAGTCAGTTTTTTCTGATGGTCTCCATCTTTTCTTCTTTTTACCCAATAAACTGCAGGGAGGAAGCTCAGTACGCTGAACTTAGACAAAGACAGCCTCAAATGGAAGAGAATTTTGGTAGTTACCCATTTTTTCTAAAACGATTTGACTGCCGCAAATCTGATTCTTTGCAGCCGGGACAAGTGATTTTTGTCCAACAATTCAAGGCAATTGTTAACAACCATACCAGAGAAGTCTTAGGCTCAAACACTCTTATTTGTATGTGCTATGGAATATTGTCAGTCTTACTGAGGAATCTTTACTCACATCAGTATTTCCAGACTCTGACAAAGTGATATTTCTTTATACCTTTTTTCAGCTGTGTCCAAATCGTGCAACTCACCAATAAAAAGGTTGATAATAGAAAAAGGTTTTGCCCTTGTCTCTTCAGGATATTTTGAAGAGGTTGACATCAGAAAGAGTAGAGGAACGCAGAGATGCAGCCATGGTGTGTATGTTCAACATTCATTGGTCAATTGGTGGGGGAATTCAGTATCAGTATGTAGGAAACATTTTAATCGGTGTAATGGCTGTGGATCAACTCTAAATTGCAACATTTTTGCCCCAATTGAGTTTAGCCAGGCTGTAGAACATTGATCTCTGTTGATATTAATTTCTTATAACTTTCAGTTTGTGAGAGATTTGATAATGTTTGATCTTTTCCATCTCGAGCTAATGAGCTAACTAAGAAATAAATTAAGACGAAGTTTTTTGGATTGTAGAATTTTTTCAGAAAAAGGCATTTCTGAAATTATAGAGTGTCATTAGCCTATAAATATGATACTCTATAACAAAACTCATTTTCTTGCCTGTTCATAACTATGAAAGTTTCCACTCTGTTAACAGCATCTTGGCTCATTAGACTGCAGCCAGAAAGAGGTCTTGTCAGCCCTTGTGAAAGCGGTGAGTTGGTTGAAGTGGTTCAGTCTACAATAAACTGATCTAGTGATCAACATCATTTGACGTTCTACCAACGGTTCATCCAAAAAGCTATAAGAAAATACTTTTTGTTGTCTACTGAGGTCAACTAGATGCTACAGAAATGGCTCACTGCCGAGCCTGGTATTGCTCGTTGCGGTCAGAACAAAGAAATTCCTTGCTATCATGAAATTACAATGCATATCTACTCCTGTTGGCCATGCAGGTACAAACTGACTCGGATTTGAGGGTTCGGTACGAAGCTGCCAAGTCCATGGTCTCCCTGGGGTACTGGAGCGAACATGCACTGGAAGTCATTGTCAAATACATGGAGGAGGGAAACCAGGATGTCAGGTCAGATCTGGTCAAGACTCTCATCAATGCCAGGCACATACAGCTGGCTGATAAGGTAAGACCAACAAGTGCCCTGTCAATGAAGCAAAAGCTCTTGGGTGAAGACTACTTTCTAAAAGAAACATTTCATATTTCTTTTAGTGATCATAAATACCCGTTCAAATAGCAGGAAGAATTGAATTCATGTTGTAATTTGCATGATAATCTGTATTATAGTTTTCAGCATAGAAGTCAGCATTGAATTCTCCTCCTTTGAAGCACCTGTTGGCTCTGACCATTGAAATCTTGTGGAAGATAAGGATGGACCTCAAGTTGACCTATAACCTCTTTGTAAAAAAGCCAAAAAAAGGCTTCAGTGGATATTTTTTTACTGCGTTCATGACTTTTTTACCAAGGAAAGATGTCCATTGTGTGGTTGGCTGTTTGAAGGATGGTGGGTCACAGATCTTGCTTGTTTCACCACAGAAAAGCCCCCACACCAAGAAACTGATCTCGATTCTGAGGGACATCTGTGGGTCTAAAGACTCAGGGGATCTTGGCTTTGACTGTGCTGTCTGCCTTGGATGCTTTGGTGTGTCTGATGCCAGTGCCAAGAAGAAGCTGAAGGGAAGCCTGACAAGCAAAGACACCAATGTCATATCAAGGGTGGGTGTGCTCATGATTCCGTGTCGCTAGAGACCAAATGAAGTTCACTGCTGTGAGCATCTTACATCATTACAAACAGCGGATATAAAATGTTCTTTGTATTTTGCTCTTATCAATTTAATATCATATTTGTTTTTAAAATTTTGTAATTTTATAGGGCTTGAATAAATGCACCGTAGAATTTCAGGAGTATTCCACATCGATTCTCTTGCATATTGCAGAATTTGTGATTTCGAGCATGTTGCCTTTGAGCCTTCGTTGCTCTGTTACAACTGTTCATTTCTCATTATCTTTATGTTATCACAATTATATTGTGCTTTTACCCCTTGATCTTGTTTTCTATGGAGAGTTCATCAGTTTATTGAACTCCCTCTCATTCGTCTTGCCTCTCCATTTGAGTCTCATCATTTCTTGTTTTACCCCTTGAACACTTGATGTAGATTGCCTTGTTTTGTAAATCTTTATCCAAATACATCATATCCTTTCGTTTTTGATATATTGAGTTGATAAATATTGAAACCTTGAACGGATGAATTTTTGTTGATCTGTTTTTTGTTAAAAACTTACTGTGAATTTGGAAACAAATTGACAAATGATAACCCAACATTTTCTACACCATACAGTCGCTTGAGATTCTCGTCAGACAGATGAATGCCCGGGAACCAGACGTTGTCAAGATGGTCCTCCACCAGATGCAATTCTCTAAGTCCTGGAAGCATAGGGTGGCTGCAGCCAGACTACTGGTTCTTCTTGGTGAGTACAGAGTACCATCCTACAGCAGGTGCAATACTCCAAATACAAAAGCACAATATGGCTGTTGCCAGACCAACATTCCTCAAGGTCAATAAGTACTTTTGTTACAATTTTTCCTGCACTCAAAATGCTAGGTTCATGTATGCAGAGTCATGGCAATTGTTACTGGGTCCTAAGTGGTAGGTAGCTGTAGTCATTTCATCCCAACAGCATATCCAGAAATTTTCAAGTGTGTTCATCATACATACTAGTTCCCATGATGTTAACAAAACTGATTAATTTTAGTGCACTAAGTAAAATGAGAAATTTGTTCATGGAGCCATTTACAGTTTTTATATGGATTGAAGGATTTTGTTATTGCTTATTCAGGCACCAAGCACATGAAAACAGATGAAGATGTTCAGATGGTTTTTAACATCTTGGAGAGAAGACTGTACGATGACCCAAGCAGGGTAAGAGGCCCGTAAGGTTTAAGATCTTTAAGGCTCATTAAGGACAGGATTCCTGCCTGTCAAATGTTTGCCGTACCCCAACGAAAGATTCCTTCTTCAGAAATGCATTGATATGTCTTTGCCCTGCAGGAGGTACGTAGTGAAATAGCCACCACGCTGACAGCCTTGGATCTGAGAGAACTAGTGGCAGATCTTGTGGAAAAGTAAGTTGATAAAAGTTTCATATTAAACAGTTGCACACTTTTACTGTCTGTATCTGGTATGGGCGAGGGTATAGCTCTTTAAAATTCACAAGGTACATCGGATCTTGGAGCTAACCATATGTAAATTTTTTCTTTTGTTTTAATGATTCAATAACATGTTACTACGTATCCTGCCATAAGTTGTTGCTGGTGTAGAACTAAATGTAGTGAAAATAGACTAGGCTTGTTTGGGTTGGATAATAGACGGAAATCAGCTATCCCAACAAAAAAGAGTGCGAAGAACTTTTGAAATTATGACGGATCATTCCCTTCTGAAGAAAAGTGACAACAGGCATTAAATTTGTCCAGCAGTCGAATCAACTTGTGTTCCCTCGAAAGATTTCTCAAGCAGTCGCAATTTTTTCTTGTGGGTATATTAGCTGCATTTTTCTTCATCGATGGAGGGAAAAAAACTGTTGTTTGATGGCATCCAAGTACAGCTGATGCTTCCCTTCAAACTCATTTTATATCTGAAAATTGGCACAGGCTTTGCTGTAACTAAGTTCTGCGTTTATATGAAGATGAAGACCCTTAATTGTTTGTAATTCTACATTTCCTGTATTTCTTGTCATCTCTACAGGAAGTTAGAGGATGACGATGATGATAGCAGAGCTCACGCAGTCATAGCTGTGGTGAGTATTCCTCTCTTAGAAATAGTCATACATTTCAATATCTAATGCCATTTCAAAACATTTACAAGATAGCAGTTCTCTAAGATTACTTAAAAGCCAAACCTTCCACCGTCCCTTATTCAGAGTGCAGCTCTCTGCTGCTGGACTAGTGTAATAGTGGACATCGGGAAATGCAGACTGGCACTGACAAACTCCAATTCTATCATAAAACCCAACAGGAAGTGTGGGTTTTTCCACACCCATAAAAAATAGAGCACACTCAATGCATGATAGAAGCTGGTAAAAGTTTGATGCTCTTGGGGTTGTACCTTATTTGTATCCCACTCACCTTTTCTCTTCACACTTATTTAATGCCTAACACGGTGAATACTGTATGAAAGTACAGGTCACAAGCAGTAATTCACAAGTAGTAATATCCATCAACGAAACACCTGTCCAAAAGCATGTGCATGGTATCTTTATACCAAACCCAATCAGACTGTTTGGTTTTTGTCTGAGTGTTCCTCTGATCTCATTGGATATGTGGACCATTCCACCCGCATGATGTTGTCCAGCTGAGCCATTCTAATTTCCACTCTTGGAGAGAATTACAGAAGACCCTTGATCCAAGTCCTTGCGACCCAGTCATCCATCTGCAGACTCTTTAAGGCCTGGGCCCTATTTCACAAAGCTGCTTGACAGTCAGCAGAAAAGTCCTGCTTACTATAGCAGAAGATTTTACTTACCATAAGCACTATTTGGCTGTGTCTACTGCTTACGGTCTCCATGACATACATGGAGCCTCTGTTAGCATAAAAATGTGCTTAGCAGGCTCCTTACCTTGGTCACTTTCCCCCCGTGCCCTGCTTTCCAGGGTGTCTTGGGCATGAAGGCAGACAAGATTATCCGCACACTGCTGGAGATGTTGGAGTTGGACTCCTGCGACTATGTCCGCCTCCAGATCATCCGGACCTTCGCCAGCCTGGGCCTGACCAACATCAAGATCATGAGGGCACTGAAGGAGAGGGTACGATCCGAAGGGCCACTGGCAAGGTACAGATAATCAGAAGTAGACATCATTATTGATATCGGGTGTATGATGTAATCGAAGCCAGTGGTACACCCAAGGTGGCAGCTTGGGGGGCACGAGCCGGTCAGAGGTTTTCACTTTTGGGGTTTTTCGATTTCTGAGTAATAAAGATACAATTAAACAGCCACATCTTATAGCCACACATCATAGTACTTTGTGGCACAACCGGGAGTTGGGGTAGCGGCCTTGAGAGTCCTGAGCTATTTCGGGGGGTGAATTCCAGTCCAAGCCCCCCTCCAACGACAAACCCTGGGTTACACACTGATCCAACAGAATTAAGTTGGATCACCAAATCCAGTTTTTCTTGTTCAGCATCAAAATTTCCAACTAAGTCTGCTCAAAGTTCGGAAGTGTTTCAACTCTGTGGTGATGAGACCACCATATGCAATTACATGCGAGCACAATACTACCAGGTACTGTGCACTGGTAAACACCTATGGTTTCCCATGCTCCTGAGTGATAGGGAACCACCAAAATTGATATCAAAAAGGACATTGTGATTGTTCCTTGTTCTTTAGTGATTTCATGTTCCAGTCAATCTGGCTGCTTCGTCCAATAACGGCACACTGATTTAATTTTAGTACTTGGAAATCCAATATAAATGACAATACTGGATATTCCTTTATGAGCCTTGTTTCCAGTCATTGAAGCAAATATGTAAATTATAAAATGCGGCATAGGCAATACTTAGTTAATATGAGAAGAGTACAGTAGTTCTTAAATGATGAACTGCTTATTCATATATATAAACATACTGCACCTCGATTGAGCAGTTTGCACTTCCCTAAGATTGTTCCCTTTCCATCATGTTACCCTTCCCCTTTCAGTCCAGTGGGATCGACTGCCCACTAAGGCAGTCGAACATGGCGGAGATATCTCCCCAACTTGCTGTTCATGATGATTTGGATGTTGAGGAGTGTGCTGTTCTTGTTGTTTTTTGCAGGGAGGCTGCCAAATCGCTACAAATCTTGAATGACCAGAGATCATCTCAGGGCCCCAGGAGTGCCACCCGCACTCCTGACCGATTGAGGAGCTCTTCAAAGTGATCTCATGTATCTGAGAATTTGCGATGGCAACCCATGTAGCCTGGCGGTTAGGGTTTGTGACTCACAAACATAGGGTTGGAGGTTCAAATCCAGCTGTAGGTCACGCGTTGTGACCTTGGGCAAGTCACCTTACTCCCACTTGCCTCTCTCCGCCAAAGAGTATAAGTGGGTGCCTGTGAGGGTAGAGACGGCTGCGTTTGATTTACCGTTGGCGTAAAAAGTGACTACATTTAGCTGTATGCTCCCCAGGGAGCTGATGTTTCAAATATGATTTTGGCACGGTGAGCAGGGATGATTATAATTAGGACAACAGCCGGGGAACCAAAGTCAGAACCAAAGTTAGAACCAAAGGAAGATCAGCATGATGATCGGTTCATACTTCAGGCAAAAGCGAAGCAAATTTGGCGTCACGAAACATTTGCAGCAAATTTCACTCGAGTTGAAATGTGTCGAGCAGATACTTGATTTGATGTCAAATATTGAGCTCGTGCTCACGCCAAAAGCAAGCCAGCCTTATGGCTATGGCAGACTGAGAATTAGGAGACTAAAAGTATTCTGGTATTACTGATATTTGACAGGAGTTAAAGGTGAAGTGGAGGGCGGGGCACAACATTACCTGCAGGGGGACTGTTCATGATACAGATGTACATCTTTTGTTGCACGCTTACCTGCCATAACCTGGCATAGAAAAGTTTTGTTTGTTCTCAATTTTACAGTTTGAACATTTGAAAATGAATCCAAAATACACACTTCTGGGGGGTCTCTCTCTGCCAAAAATGTGTGTGGGGGATCAAATGGCCCATTTCCCACAGTCAAAAGGGGGGAGATATCTTGAACACCCCCCTGCCCACTCACACCCATGATTGCATTTCAAGCAAACTTAGAAAAACAGGTTGGAAACAAGTGGAAAGTCTGGAATGCCGGTTATATATAGTCAGCAGACTTTATTATCAGCCTTAAAATAAATATTTGTATATTTTATACAGTGAAAAAATTATCTGTGATCACTGCAACTTACATTGAACCAAAAATAGCTTGTTGGAAATGAATTTTTGCTCAAATACAGTGTTTGTTTTTATACATTTTGTATGTACAGGTTTTATGACATTTATCCACTGTTTTTAACAAAAGATATTTTAAGTCTGATGTAAAATAAGATCACCCAAATATTTTGGTCGACAGGAGCCTATTTCCTTGGTCATATTTACACAACTAAGTGTGTTTTTTAGAATCAGAGGCAATCGGTGAATCGTGCTGAACTTGTGGAACAGGATTTAAAACTTTAAAGTGATTCTTGATTACATATATACGAGACAGTATTTCTGATCCATCAAATAAACCGTTTATTTTTAAAAGTTTTATACACTCGGAAGAAAGGTTTAATATCTGTCGTTTCTTTTATTCCTCGATGTCTCTAGGGCTTCATCTTACACTTGCACATCTCTGTAATACTAGATATAAATGCATTACATCTATCTCGCATTTTCGTTGACTCTTGAGTTTTCAAGGGGAAGGACCGGAACAGTATTTTGTGAAGGAACGCAGTTTACCTTTGTCTGAAGCAGATTTCCAGGCCCAAGAGTTTTGCTGGCAATTTCCTGACTTTAAATGTTTTGCTATCATCTTTATTGGTAACAAACCCTCGTGAAAGTAAATCGTTTGTGGATTCCTTGGCTTTACTTGAGTCCTTCAGTCGTGAAATTCCAAATTCCAATAGACCGATTGCGCCCGCTAAGTCACGTGACCTATGGTCGGTATTAAATATCATCAAACACGTCCACCAAAAGCAAAGTGTTTCATAAGTATCATTAACCAGAAATAAAGCCGACGGTATTCAGTAGGTACCGTACTCAGACTACTGATGTGCTGGGTTCCATACTGTAAAGTGGTGCTATTTGTAAATTGGCATTATTGTTTAAACAACACTCGAAACACACGTCATGGGTTGATACCCACTTATAGGTCACGTGATTTAGCGGGAGCGATCGGTCAATTCTATTCAATGTCTTGTGCTTTTCACGTTCCAAACATTGTGTTCTCTCGATAGAATAATTCCAATCCCCTTGTTGGAGCGTCCCAGACAACTCGACCAGCTGTAGTTGTTTACCTCGTCTCGAGAGTTTGTTTTTAAGTCAATGGTTTCACAGGCTTCACTTTGTTCCCTGTTGACGTCACTGCCTACATCGGCCCTGATCCCTCCACTTATTTTGGCGCCATCGGTTGCAATAGCAGAAACCTTTTTTGCCGCCAACTGACAAATATCGTCCGATCTGCCTATTGATGTTTCGCGCCTTGCCTCATCCGATTGACAGTTGGTGGAGTTGATGCTGACCCCAACGTGTGGCGGATCGTTAGATGCCGGAGTTATTTTCTCACTGATACAGCCGAAGGCGGGCTTGGTGGTCTGAGTTACTCCCCCAAGCTCCGAGAGATGACTGTCTGTATAATCCGATCTTTTCGGCTCCTGATGGGAATCCCTTCGGACGAAGGGTGGAATTACCGCTGAGATGTTGCCCCCGGGGGGAGGCGAAGTCAAGGCATTGACGTCATGGTTGGCGAAGGGAGCGCTGTCGTACCGCCAGCCCAGCTTGAATTTAATTCCTCGAAGGCAGTCCAGCTGCCGCGGGGCCCTGCTCGCGTGTTCACGCTCGCGGTCTTCCGATTTCTGCGTGGTAATCGTGGGCAAGGTGTCGGGTCCTCGCTGTTCTTGATTAACGGCGCTATACCTGTCAGGTGCAGTGGGCGAAAGACGGCATAACGGGGCGACTAGTGCATCCTCAAGGCCAGATGGCGACTGCGTTGATGAGCTAGAATGATGCGATTTATTTCTCATCCGATTCTTCTTGGTGGCGTAACAGCTTTTACCATCCTGGAGGAAAAGTAAAAACTTGAGAGTGAAAAACCAAACAAAAGCAAAAAAAGTTGTGACCATTGTGCAAACAGTTACAAAACCATAGTGATCATAGCAATGTTTTTTTTTTACAAAGCTATCAACTTGAGATCAATGGAAAAAAGTTATAGCCAGGGTGCCGTTTTCACTTTAATGATCAGCTTCAGCATGGTTAAGTGCGGGCCACTATTTTAAATCCGATATTAAATCGTTAAGTCTCTAAAATCTATAACGCATTGCGCATGAGCATTTTAATTGAGGTTATTTATGTTCATTGGACCAAAGTGTACATGGGAAAAAGGTTTTGAAGTGGTCGATATTGCGTTCGCAGATACCGCAGTAGAAAAAATCCATGTCGAGAACGATTAAGGGGGCACGTCACGAGAAACAAAGACGTCACGAAGTACGTCTTGGCTGATCGTATTATTGCCAAGTATGGATAAACAAATTCGATTTACTGTGAAGCCCTCACTACAGGTATTTGATTACCTGCTTGGCAAGAGTGTCCATGATGATTAGTTCTCGTTTCAAGATTGCTCGCGTCAATGGTACATGTACACGTGTATAAACTTTAATAAGATCTTATTTTTTTACGGTATGGTTGTTGCGACATTTGAGTTAGTTGGTCACGGTGTAAAATAGTCCCCGGGCAGAAATAATGTTGAATGTTGTTTTATGGATGTTAGAAAGGAATGGAGTGAAATCAAACAGACTTTGAGTGTGATGCGACCTTTGCCTTAAGTTGAGGGCAAAACATGACAACTATAGTGGGCTAAACACAAGTAGATATAAATTCATTGCGAATAAAGGTGGGTATGACGTACAGTATACTATTTAGGGAAAAAAACCCCATTTTTTACGTGTTGGTAATTCATGACTTCTGTTTTGTGAGTAACGATACCGAAAATATTTTTTAATACCGAAAATAATCTCCAAAATAATGCGCATTTTTTTTTTTTAAATCGCGTGTTCGATCGTTATCTTAAAGCATACACTCAGGGTTTCCTTGAAATGCTACTTGCTGTTATCTGGAATACATTTGCTCTTTCCACTGGTCGTTCGCCCAAGGCAGTTGAAACAATACGCAATTAATATGTTTACTTCGTTACAGATAACCCCAAAGTATTTACGTCTTGGTTGAATAAACAATGTCCGTTCTAATTTTAGACTACCGTGCTGGCTGTATAATAGCCGAAGGTAATGGTACATGAGCAACCAATATTGTTAAGTTAATTGAAACATGCCAAACGAATACAAATTCGAATGCAATTTACAGACATCGCTCGAGAATTCTAACTTGTGCACTCAAGGTATATTACAGTGTGTTTGCTGGTCGCAGTCACGAACCATCGATTGATTCTTGAATGAAATCGCCAATTAGGAGGTCAATTTGATTAACTGACTGACTAAGTAGGCGCGAAAACGATCGCCCGAGAGCACAACAAGGTCACGGACCCAGCAGCTGACGCGCTCGGGCGCCATCAGGATGAAGCCCCAACTGTGGATCTCCCATAATGGCGCACAGTGTTGGCCTATATAGAGCTACATGATTAATCCTTAAAATTGAAGAGGTCCGCCCACGATATGTATAGATATAAATACATGCATGGACCGCAGTTTGCTCAGAGATGACATCGTCAACAATTATTTTTTATTAATGGAGAATCTTCCTCGTCGATTTAACATAACCATAATGTTGGCTAATTCGATTGCGTGTTTATTTGTTTGTTTGTTGCTGTATTGACTTTAAACTCCTAGTTAACTAAATATCTCCATTTCTATTGACGTGATATTTTTGACACTGATATTCAAGTCCGTTCCCTAACGATTCCCATGTTGTAACATGACATTCACATATCTAAAATACTACAATAAAACCGCAGATGGGCGTGATTTCACCGTAATCCATTCTAAAAAAATTCGAGAAACAGATCACAAGAATTTTAACATCAGCGAAAAGAACATCGGCCAGAAGGAATGTTGGAATATCTATGTGGGCGAATAATTTACATTCTTCAACGGCTTCTGTTAACCTCCAATATAGTTTATGCCTATGTGTATATGCAGTCTCTGCCAGCAAAAAAACTAAGTAAAAAAAAGATATAAAAGCAGATGTTCAGGTCATTACTATGGTATTTGATGACTTCCTGGCATAAATCAATAAATCGTTTTAAAGCAGTTTGAACGACGAAAATGTTTCGTTGATTTTTTTAAAGGAAAATTGTACATAAGAAAAACTGTATTACACCGACAAGCTAATAAAATGTACCATTTTTGTATCAACAGTCAGTATAACAGTGGTGTTTGTTTGGTTATTTCCATATGGCGGAAACCTGCGGAGTGGAACCGTTTCTCGGCCAACATTGCGCGGTTTTGTACATTGGGTTAGCTACTGCAGAAGCGTGTATCAGTTCCGTTAAATATTAAACGCGGGTGGAATGGACTATAGGTTTTAATGTACCAATACACGCATGAGAGTGTGTAGGAGTAATGAACATTTATCTAGCATATCGCTTGCATGGGACTCGTAATTGAAGGGGGTACTAGCTTGCATTAGTCGCACAAGTGACGACTCTCAAGTGGCAGATATCCCCATAATTTAGAGAGTTCCAAGAAAATTCTATTCACAGTTTTCGAGAAAGTGATCCGCTGAAAGAGGCATATTTATTTTGATGCGTGCATCTATACAACATTTCCTGACAAAAAATAATTGGTTTGGATTAAGATTTGTTTTGGTGTTCGCGGGAAATTGAATGAATTATTATTCGTATCCGTTCTTTTTACATTGATCTTTTCTTGTGCAAAATAAGTATGTAAATATATAGATGAGAAAGGATAGTCATGACTCTTGCCTCTGAGTTTAAAAACTCAGTATTGTTTTCCAAGATAACGGTTTGAGAGAGATAAAAAAAGACTGCTGCATACCCTTTATGTTAAATCTTCTCTTTTCTGCAAAATCAATGATTGCACTTTTCAGAAACAAACATCCTGCCCTGTGGCTTCCACCTTCATTTTTATTTCCCAGGAGACCCAATCCCTTTAGAGATTTTAAAAAAATAATTGTTTACTTCGGCCCACGTACAGCAGTTGGTTTAATCAGAGATAAATTCACGAGACCGATAATTACCTTGAGTATTACGACATGTGGTGGGCGTACGCCCGCTTCTCTGGCCCCGTTGCAGCTCCCACGGCGGGCGCTCAGTTTGCGCTGCCGGGCTCTGCCGGTAGAATGAAGTTATTAGTGTGAATAGATAACCAGCATTTCTCTGTTTATAAACGGAAATATGGGCTATTGGTGTAAATAAAAACTGTCAGCCTCCGGGGTGTTTGTGAGAAACATGCACCGAATACCGGATATTAATATTTGATGTGTTTTTCAGCTGGCGAGAGGATGTCCTTTCGTAATCCTCAGTGCGGGGTCTATAAAAGTGGCCAGCGCAAGTACCAGCTTCTTACAGGTGATTTTTCTGAGTTCTTAAACTTGAATGGAAATCCTCACATGGGGGACGTTAAAATTGTTTTCGTTTCTCTTGAGATATGTGCCGAAACCTTTTGATTTGGAGTGTATATGACTTGCCCCGTGAGGTTGCTCAAATGGCGAATATTAATGTGAACGTCATGAAATACGACTGTGTTATAAGGAAATTAAAAACTTGGTCAGTGCGGTGAATACTTCAGGACGCGCAGCAGGCAGGTTCTGCAGAATGTGAGTGAAGAAAATTACGAAAAGAGAAGACACAGAATCTTGTAAATGATGTCGTGTCGGTCGCACTCAAGTCCGGTCACAACGCTCTTTCAGAATGAGGAAGGGCGTAGGCCTACCTCTCTTTTCGTTGCTGAAAGAGTTTGATGAGAGTCACATCCAGGATGTTTTCTTCGGGTTCCCAAGTATTGAATCTTCACAGGAAAGGAATAATTGAAATTGATTAGCACGACTTTAAAATAAGCGGATGTTTTAGTTCCCTTTCTAGTGTGATTTTTGGTTCTATTTTGACTCGAGAAAATTTCTTGATTAGTTTTAGCAACGACTTTTTGGCCAACACTGACCCATTGTTAATGCCCATGCATCCAGTGACCCAATTACGAGGGGCACGTCCCCCGACCCCTCCTCTTGCTACCCCCATCCCCCAACACAACCTATGTACAAGACTGCACTTCTTCGGCTTTCGATGCCCCCTGCAAAAAACAATGTGTGCACCCCCGGGGTGTCCCTCCCTGTAAATTTGACACCTCAAAAGTTGGATTTTCGGTACTAGATTTCCCATTTTAGTTTGTTAATATTGATGACTTTTCAACTGAGACAGCGTATAAAAAAAAATGGTTCATGGTGTCTGTAAAGATGTTGTTAATAGTGTCAGGATTATACTACGGAAATAAAACCTTGAATTTCCTGAAATTTGTAAACACTTACTTGGCAGGCCATCCTTTCCATTTTACAAGGTACTCTAGCCCGCCCTGCAACCAACAACAGAAGTAATGTATAATTTGTGATAAATGATTCAAGCGAAGAGTACACTCTAAATAGGAAAGGGTGAAATTAGGGACAAGACGTTTAAGAGTGAAAATCACTCTGAATTTAGACTGAAAAAGCTGAAATAGCCCCTTCCGGTAGAAGCTCGAATGAAATTTCAGTCTTTTGGAGTGAAAAATTTTCACTCCAATTCGTCTGGTCCTTAATTTCAATCTGTGGGATTGAACTTTCACTCAAATTGAGTGAATTTTCATTCTTTGGAATTTAGAGAGTATGCCGATATACGACGAACGCACAAACTTCAAATGGAATCAACTTAAGCGAGAATCATTGATGGCAGTCGCCGTGTGAAAACACTGAGCAAAAGGAAGGGAAAATTATGAATGATCTCATGTAAATTTTAAGCTCCGTTATCATGTCAGGTTCACCCAAATGGGATTTTGAGCATGTAAAGGAGTGAAAAACTCACTCTCAAAAACCATGAGTTCCTTATTAATTCACTTTTAAAAAGCGAAAACCACTCTAAAAAGAGTAAAAAATCTCTTAAAAGAGTGAAATTTCCACTCTTCCACAGATCGATGATCAACTTGAAAAAGAGTTGTCCTTCATATCGCTTTTATTTTGAGTGATGATCAGTCTTTTGGAGTGGTTTTTATTCTTTAAAGAGTGGTTTTTCACTGATTTGGAATAGAATTATGAGAGACTCACTCATTCTTTTGGAATGGAATTATAAGTGACTCACTCTCCTTGAGAGTGAGTTCTTCACTTTTGCCTTTAGAGGGTACGCCCTATTTTGTGTCATGAGCAACGAAGAAGGGTGTGGCATTTACTTGTTTTGAGTTTTGGTTCTACGAATGGCTAAGCAATGTCGCAATCCTAATGATGATTCAACCCTTAATCTTTCTCTGTCGTTTACGAGGAAGGGTACAACAAGATTTTACGGGCCTTCTTTTCCAGATAAAAATAATGATTTCAAGTTGTAAAATCTGGGTAAAAGAACGAAAGCTTAATTAATCGGTGAATTGCTATATTAAACGTGGTGAGACGACTTCCTCCATAAAGAATTATGAAATGTCATTATCAGAAATTTATGGGAATTTTAGTTGTTGACCGCAGAGTCAACATCGTTTCCATGAAGCAGACTCGACCAATGTTTTAATATGTAATGGCAAACGGGCAAGTGGTTTGGAACGGATGCACGAGGGAGTTCTACAATCAAGGGAATTATTTCACAATAACGCCTTGTCCTCGTGCTTGTGTAATTCAACAACAAATAAGCTTAGCATGCAATGTCAAAAGTGGGTCATTGGCCACACACATTCACCATTCCTGCTTAACGAGTACAATTAATTTCAAGCGCTTCCGCTCTGCGTACATAGATATAATTTAGCACTCAAAACCTACCAAATGCAAGGGCCTTTATTAGAAGGTTTTAAGATAATGCTTTTTCTTCGTAAGTTGCTCATTACACCATATTACATCACACGAAGAAGGGATGAAAATGGAGGCTTAAAAAATAAAGAAAACTTTACTTCAAGAGAATAAAGAGAAAGAATTAAAGATGTCTCCAGTGAGATTTTAGATACGACGGTTTGAATATGCATACTTCCAGTTCTGTTCTCACTTGTCAATATATAAGTATGGATGCTTTGAAAGTTGAATCAATGTAAAGGTTTCGTGCAGACAAAGTGGCCAGTTACAATGTTGATCAGTTCTGCAAACAGCAATCAGAAAAGCCCCAGCCATGCCGTACCTTTTTCCGTCGTGTTTTCCTGATGGAGTCCACGATGTACACCGGCCCCATATGGTTCTGTGAATCCTCAGCTGGGATCGCATCTCCTGTTGCCATCGCTGCGTTGCTTGGTAGTGCAACCTCCATTCCTCTAATTGTTAGTTGCTAATAAATTCCCCCTCTTGTATTTGTGTTATTATAGTTCTACCGAGTTTCTGCGCAACCAAGAAATATGTTGAGCACTTCACTGCAAGCCCGATTGTTAATAGGCGCACGTACGTCTATAAAACTCTCAGTCATCACACTGTCATCTGCGGTATTTCGTAGCGCTCAGCCAAAATGACGTCATTGCATGGATGTGACGTCATCCACTCAATTCGAGGCCGGCTGCATTGGAAACGACAAGCGTGGATTGGAAGTGCGATGGAAGCGTTCCGATTGCTTTCGAGTGCCTACGATTGCTTTACTGCGGCTGCTCTTGCCGATGTCGCTCGAGCGTCTGCCGACAAGTCACCAGCTATCGGGGTGCTGGCGTTCACTTTAGGGAGGGGGCGGTGAAAAATGCTGTGACTTACCAATCAATTACTCTAAAATATGTCATACTGTTACTAAACGATGCATGGTAGGCGTAAATTTGTTTTTGTTGTAGGAAATGGGTTGGGGCAGTTTTGGGTGTCCATTTCAATTTTACCTGTTTCTCAGAAATTGTTGACGACGTACGTCCTTTGTGGTATGTTTTATAAAAAAAAAACCATTGATTTCGATTTCATAGGAATATCAAAGGACATAATGTTTTACTCGAGACAGGTATAACATGTTTTAATGTTGGCATGGAATAATCAGTCGTAACACAAACTCATTTATACATTCTAAATTGGGTTACTTTTCGTTGTTTTTGGTTAAACAAGAAGCGAAAGAATCATGCTGCGATATTCTTCTTTGCACGTAAGACTACTGTTCCCCGACATCCAGCCTAAGCAAGGCTGGGCTCATATGTGTGTAAAACTAACATAATCCACTTATCCGTAGGTTGACAGATAGTGGTAAGCTTTTGAGGTGAATTGTAAATTTAAAACATAAAATAAGTTATGACATATAACCTCAGAAATTGCTCCACGGTAACTCATTAAAAAAGTCATAGAATATTAAAATCTAATTTTCAATTCTGGTGACAAGAGCGCAGGCCCTGCAATACCAATCAGCGGCGCACGGAGTGCCAAAAATTATAGCCTTTTCCCAAGTTCGAATTCATTGTCAAGGAGTCCGTGCAATCAAGTTTTTTTTAAGGCAAATTATTGTCAACTTTTCTAAAGAACTGGAGCAAAATCGGACTGCAGAAACTCTAAGGAGATCACAACACCAGTGTTGGTTGAATGGCCGAAAAGATTTTGCACACTGCCTAACTGTAACGAAAATAGCAATCGTCATCACTAAACTAATGTCAACAATAGCGCCAGTTTGTAGTTTGTAGCATTCCTGAATTGGTAAGTGTGATTTATGACGGAACGAAAATATGCCATTATGCCAAAACGCATAGCTTCCTTGACAGTGCGCTGAGAAACGCGTGTGGCCTTTTTGGATTATGCACAGGAGTTAAATACGTGACTATTAAATATGATCATGTCGACTTAAGTTGAGGCTCTCCATTTCTGATCAAAAAAACAAAAAACAAAAACCGACATTCGACCATAAGAACGTTCAGCCTTTTGGAGTGGAAAGACCTTGAGTTGAACGGCATTCAGTTCTTTGGTATTTTCCATTCTACTCGCTACTGTGTCAATTTTGACGTTAATTGGAGTTGCTTTTTATCCAAAATCAGCCAGGAGGACGAAGGAGAGCAGAATGCAACAGGCTGGAGAAAGTAGATGTCAAGCCGAAAATCGGTACGTTGACAGAATAAAAGCTCGGAAGACAAAATTGAATTATCACTGAAAACTAGAATTGACACTAAAAACATTTGGGTCAGACTGACCCAGGTGTTTTTAGAGTGTCCAAGTACTGACCGCAACGTTTCGTTTACAAATTTCGCCATGATCGGCTGTGAGCTTATCAGTGTCTCCTAGGCCTAGTGTGGTAATCCATTCTAGACGGAACGACATTCCATTTCACAATGGAGACACAAAACTCTGACAACGCGCTGGATAATTAGGCTGGATTCCGTTACAAGTTTAAAGTCATACTAGCCTACACTAAAGGCAGGTTCATACTTCAGGCGAATGCGACAACGAAGCGAATTGAACGTCACGAACAATTTGCAGCGAAATTTGGCCCGAGCTGAAATAATACATGTTCAACTTTTACAAATTCGCAAAGCGAACATTTAATCTGACGGCACAATTTCGCGTTCGTGTTCGCTTTCGCGCCGAGTATTGAACGGCCTTTACTCTTTCACTCAGTCTAGCCTGATCTTCTACTAATAATCTTCTCACCTCCGGTAATGAAATTTATTTTAGCGATGACGTCAATGCACACTGTGCTACTTACAGACGCTGATTTTGTAATGATAATGACGATAATGTTGCCAGTGACAACAAGAAACCCTTGGTTTTGCCACAGTTTTCACAAGCCTTCATGGGAGGCTGAGCGCACAACACATATGATGCCGAGCGGAAACGTCACTCGACATTACTGAGGGCCATCACAGAACCAAGAACATTTCAAGGCATGTTATCGCCATCCAAGGCAGCGACGTGTTGTTTTTTTTTCTGCGTCGTCTAACCCTGTGATATTATATTTACTCCCACCACTAAGGCCAGTTCATATACTCATGGCGAATGCGACAGTGAAATGTTAATTGCGAAATTCGCTTACGTTGAAATGTGCTCAGGTTTTTACGAAATCGCAGTGTGAATATTTGATCTGACGTCACAAAATCGCGTTCGCCAGTGTTCGCTTTCGCGCCTTACACGAACAGGCCTTTATACTTCTGCCCGTGCGCCAGGAATGCACGTGGGCCGATGCACAAGCAGGATGATTGCTTGATTGTCGTGACAGCAGTTGGCCCAACAAGGACTCCATTTCTGGATTGGACTCCATTTCCCGTACGTGCTGAAAACACAGCGAAGACCAAGGCCTACATTTGCCGGTAGTAATTTTCGTTTCCGACCATGGAGGAGGGGCAAAGCGAGAGACTGGAGGGGGTTAAAAGTCTCTAGCGAGAGGTTACCTGCCCCTTAGCTTAGGAGTCACTCTGTGTATGAAATCGGTGAAGGCCCTCTCCAGATCCAAGATATTTGGACAAAGTGGAAGAGATCAGCACAACGACAAGAATTTTCCGTCGAAGTCAGAAATTAATGGAACTCGTGCTCGGGACCAATCGACGTAGCGTTTTGAGTCATTCCATGACGGTTGGGGCACAATTTGTGATGGTATCACTTGTTACATGGGTTCCGTGAAAATTAACAGTTATTTCCCTGCATGTAGATTCCAAACTGACATTGTCATGCACCTTTTGAGGCTGAATACAGAGGAGTGTGTATTTTTTACTTGGTAAATTACCTACACTTCATGGCAGCCCGGGTGGTAAAAGTTACTGATGTAACAAGGACACCGTCACAAATTATGCCCCAACCTCATGGAATGACCCATTTACATGGAAAATTTCCTCCAGCGGATGTCCTTGCGGGGTTCCCCCTCTGAAAATCTTGATATGAACACAACAGGTCCCCACAGTTTACGCTATACTTCTTGGAGGTAGGATTATATTGGCAATTTCCCTTGTGCGAAAACGTTGGTGGTTACAACATTCCACGTATGTGTTATTTTAATCACAGGACTGACAGAGGGCGGCAGACTGGGAAAACAGTCGTTATTTATCAGCTGGCGCTTGCTGTCGACATGTCGTGCGAGCGCCAACTACAACCACGGATCTACCAACGTCACGCGAATGATAGATGACTGTCATACTCGCCGAACATCAAGGAACCATACCCAGGGGCGTGGTTACATCGCTGTATAGTTCTCAGTACCGTCCTTATCACCTTCCCTCGGGAAGCTGAACCAATCGGAGTGCTCGCAAAATTCGCTAGCGATTCCCATTAGTTGTGCACAAAACTAAAATGTCTTGTCCCAGTTGGTAATCAGATAGCCCCTGCACAAATACTAGACTAGTACCAAATCTACGGTCGCTCAAGTCTTACCCGCCCATGTGCCCACTGCCCATAACCAGCAGCGGTATTTTGCGTGTAGTTTATCGAGGCCACTTCCTGTGCTACAAAAATTATACTTTTAAACTCCCAAGGGGAATAGCTGAAATGCAAAGAAAGTTAGTGATTCGCGTTTGTCACTTTAAGCCTCGTGCATTATTTTCAGAGAACAAAGTTCAGTGTATAGTAAGCTGTGTATAAATTTATGCGCAACATGTATGCAACTTAATGTAATTTCTCGACATTCAGCGAGTTGTTATCTTTCCATTACACGCATGCAGAGCTCAGATTTAATACTGAACTGAAGCATTCGTTCTTTATTATATTCAAATATTTATTACGTAATGGAATGAATGTACAACTGAGATTTCCTCCCGATCGCCTCGTGCTTATGATTGAAATAAACGCAAATCTCTTGTTTCCTCTTGAAAATGTACCTTCTTAGCCTAGGCCTACCACTTATTTGATGCAGGCCCGTCGCCAAGGGGGGCTGGGGGCGCCCTCGTCGGTAAAATCACAAGTATTGTTGTTCTCGTGATGTGCTCCCTAAACAGCTGGTACTGTTGTCCCTTGATGCCTGAAGCTGGCGACGGGGCTGGTTTGACGTCGAGGCTTGGTATAGACCTTTATCATGACCCTGCGATGTTTGTCTTGTTCCCTGTAGACCTATTGGCAATACAGTCACATATTGATAAAAGAGAACAGACTCTTTCCCCTTCCAGCCTCAGTTAGGTTACATGGGTTTGAATGGTAGAAAAGTAAGATGGCTGCTTCACGATAGAGATCTATAGCTTCAGCTTATTCAAAATACCTTACAATGTCACCCACGTAATGTGAATTTAATTGTAAATGCAAGTTGGCTCAGTGTTGCCAAGTTCCACCTATCTGAGTTATCAATATACTCGCTTATACCACGCTTAGCACCCTGTCTCAAATAGTAATCTGAAATAAATTGATTTCTTCTTTCGAGAATCACGTGATATGAATTATTCTGGGAACAAGCTTGCGTGATGCACATCACCTGTCACGTGTGGTACCCATTTTCCATCAACACTATCAATTTGTCACAGAATCACGTTGGTTGCCTTGTCAGTGTGATGTTACATCCAGACGCATGTTTGAGACGAGTCCAATAAACTGCTCTCGGCTCGAGTAGCCCGGAACATTCTACTCTGTTTGGGAATTAAGTATCAAATTCTTTTCTGAGAAAAATATTGTTTCGTTGATTGCACTATGTCATGGCATGTAACGAAATGCGTGAGTGCCGTGCTGTGCGTGATGTTGGTTCGGTTCAGCGGATGTTACGGTGAGAGCGAGTCGTGTGGAGAGTTTACCCACCGCGTGGTGCGTGCTCTCGATGGGGCACTGGGCTTCTTCAGCCGGGAATATGACAAGGTCAACTTGGACGCTTTGGTGGGAGTCCGAATGGCACAGGGTAAGTTACCTACTTGCTAAATTCAAATTCAAATGGCAAAAAAGGCGAAAAACTAAACTTTGAAGTTGTGCTGACAGGAATTACAATGCACAAAACGACGGAGTTGAACCTGACAAAGTGGGCAATGCTCTGTTAAGACGACAAACGTAAAACTTAAGATGTAGGCTTTTGTAGTTGTATGAGGTACATCGTGTCTACGCATGGAACAGGTTAGATCTAGTGGTATTAAATAAACTAATTCTTCTAAATGGCATTTATCCCGCCAAGCCCATGAATCATTGTGACAGTTGTCACTGTCATGTCATGTCATCGTCCGTGAAAGCGAGACAAGTCACTGTGACATGGTTACCTGAGCTTTCGGTGGTTGACACTGCGTTACGAAGATATGGCACTACGCTGCGAATGCGGAAATGAAAGCGCATTGTCCCTGTTCGGTTTGAGGAAGTCCACGCGATTCGGCAGGTCTTGTAAATGGTGTGCAATTCTTTAAGAGACATTATGCGTTTTACACGATGCTATCGAATTGCCCCGCAGGGACTTTTCGCTCTTATGTATTGCGGAATGCATATCGACGTTTTCCCCCATCTGGGCATTGTACTGAAATGCGACCCTAATTTGATACGATAAAGGAAAACGGGAAGCTTGATGTGTGAAACACGAAACCTTTTCCTATTTGTCTTTAAGGCACTTGAGGTTTTTCCGCCAGTCTCATGCTGGGGAACCAAAATGCTAACCTGATGAATATATTGGTGAGCTCCTAATATCATAAAATGCCAGCTAAAGTCTACACGAACGAACTGTGCTGTGCGCTCGAGAAATAAAGTATCTGTATGATGCCTTCAGACGACGCGTTTGCTTAAACTGGCTTTCACATGCGAACAAGTTCAAGAAACAAATCTTCGAGCTCAAAATATTCCCTTCATTACCTGAATATTAAATCAGGTATACAGAAAAGTGACTTGCCACTATTCTGTTTTTCTAAAATGTAGCTCTTGGCATGCAAACAGCGTAAGCAGCATGATTCACAAAAATGACAGGGTTTATCATAAAACTGATTCCCCTATGGTTGGATTGACCGGCACTACAATGTTACTCAAAATAAGAATAATAATGTTACTCAAAATAGGAATAATAATGTTACTCAAAATAAGAATAAGAATAAGTCACAAGCGAGTTATCCAAACATCAAATGAATTAACCATAACCACGTTGCAACTGATCTTGCTATATTTCGGTGCTATAGCTGAATGCTTCAAAATCGGACCGCAATAAAACCATGTGGAAAGAAAAGGTATGATTCTTGTGGCAATTCAAATTAAACCCTGTTGGATTGCAGATTTTAAAAATGAAACAGTATACCAACTACCCCAAAAGCAGTTTCTAACGATGCAAGCGGTCATCGTTTCACTTTGGATATGTTTTCAAGATTTCAAACTTTATTAGCCGTTGCACTGGAAATTTTTGGACTTTTCCGCCAGGCAAGACTTTCCTGCTTGAATATTTTCTCCTTGCAGTTTGCTGTGTCACAATCTTCACTTCACGCTTCGCGGAATCCCCGGACGACTGCAATGTTTGTCGTTCCGCCTAGCTGTATATACACCATCTTTCCCCGTCAACACGACCCCAAACTTGGGAAAAAATTGATAATGCCAGCTCGTCCCCGCGGCGATGCATTTATCCCTTTCCGCGGTGTTCCTTCCGCTTATCTCTGCAACTAAACCGGGGACCCCGGAGCCAGGCCCGTCTGAGCTGGGAAAAGTTCGCGATCCATCGCTGGAGTTGCTTAATCCGCACACTCATCGCGTCTTTCTTAAAACACCATTCTGAGACGATAACTGTCCGCCGCATGGACGGTGATAGAACGTGGGGGAGGAGTGAATCTGTTTGATCGGTCGTTTCAGGGCACGCTTTTTAAGTTGGGCCCAAATGGAGTTTAGAAATGTATCGGGATTTAATCGCCAAGGGTTGTGTTTTTCCTTGCAGTAAGGATTGTAAGATGGACGGTCCTGCGTTTGGTTTGCTGCTAAATGGACGTTTGTGGCATGATTGAAAATCCTCAGGGCAACTGCATTTATTTTTGCAAGCGGGTTTGTGTGTGTATGTTTTTTTTAATGCTTCGTCACATTAGCCGAAACAGCTCATGTTGTGTTTTTGTCTGTTTCGCTTGACATGTGTTTCTGTAAAACATTTTGTCCGTAAAAGGAAGAGAGCATATCGGTATGGTTCCCAGTTGGTTTCCTTATTTGTTGAAATTTGCGGCTATACATCGATCCTTTTTTGTAAACGCAAGGAATACTCAGTTCAAAAACGAATGACTGAAGTCTTGTCACAAAATTTATGGTGCTTAGACGTTGCTTGGGGTACTGTGAATTTGATTTTACAGCAGTGGCGTAGCCACGGGGGCGACCTGGGGGCACGTGCCCCCCCCCAATAAAATTCCCGGTGCCCCCAGGTGCCCCCACTGAAAAGAACGGACGAATGGAGATTGAACAAGGTCAACAAAATGTTGCCCCTAAAAGCCACACCACTGAAAGCTGGTGCCCCCCATAAAACACTGGTACCCACTTTGTGCCCCCCCACTAGTAAAATCCTAGCCTCGCCACTATTTTACAGGCGGGTACAATGCCAACACGAGACAAGAAAATGTCCTCTTCTCCCATTACAGCATAATAAGAGAAAAACACACCGTAACAAGGCTCAAGTCTTCCTCCACCTTCAAACAACGTAATAATAAAAACGAAAATACTTCTTTCTCAATATAACATGATAAAGGACACGAAAATATCTCCATGGACATCACAATACTACTATAAGAGACACAAAGATATCATCACAATGTACAATATATGGGGTAAAAATCTAATCTAAAGTCTGGGGTATATACGGTATCTAATTTCACTTATGTTTTTCCTTCGTTAACAAGTATGTGTATTGTCTTTCAGCTCTTGAAAGCAGTGGACGCCATGCTTTCAAAAACGAGCTTATAAATATGTCGGCCGTTTTTTACGCAGTGTTGAAACTATTACTTCAGTGGCTTAACGTCACTTTGTGATGATGAAAATGAGACTGATTAGCATTTACCTTCATCATTTCTCAGGCCAACTCCGAGCTACACTTGCGGAGGTCGATTTCGGCAAAACACCTGAGCTGGAGACCTTTCGAAACGAGCTAGAGAAGTTGTCCGATCGGGCCGAGGCTATCTGTAATCAGGCCATCCCCGTGGTCAAACGCCAGTACCCAAAGGATTACCAAGGTGGGCCCAGTTCTAGCAGATGCGCTCAGTTCTTCTCTTAATCGAGAAAATGCCGTCAGAAAAATTTCTGTTTGTGACCAGGTGCCCGTTTTTGCAAAAAGTGTAAAAATTCAGTTTGATTGCGAATGAATTGTGTTCTTCAAATTTCTGAAATTTGCGTTTGACCTCACCCGGTCTACGAAGCACATTTGAGCGCTTTTCTACTACACTGTTTTTCCCCATTAAGTTCAAGAGGCTATTGTAGTTAATAGATCAAGAAGGCAAATAAGGTTTTTAACTTGCATTAAAATGAAGGAAGTCTCTGATTAAACATTCCAGCTAACAGCTATCATCAAAGTAAAATCTCATTTTGAGTGTAAACAACTTATACACTATATCTTGAACTTTATACGCATCTACTTATTTCATCACGACGAATCAAGAGTAGCCAAAATGTTTGTTCGTAACAGAAAACAAGAGCAGTGTTAGGAAGTATTGGTATTGCCAACAATAGGCCTCAGGGATAAAATATTAAACCATCATGCAGAATGGAGAATTGCATTTTGTGATCTTGAAGAAGGATCTAAGAAATGGCCTTTCAAGGACACCGCACAATGGCCACGTTTTCATCTGAAGTGTCCGCCCACCTCGGCACTTTGTGTCTTCCATCGTAGCGAGTAATCCTATCAAAGGCTCATCTCTTAATGGAAAATACAACTACATGGAACAGGGCTTGGTTTTCACATCCCGTTGCGCATAACTCCTTTGTGGGAACGTAGAGCTGTTGGGTTGGGAATATGGGAAATACTCACGGAAAGCGCATAATGTTTCTCTATTAACGAATCGTATCTTTTGAAAAACAAGGATGGTCATTATGACCACAACTTTGAGTCAGGTTGACGAGAAGCATGACCAAATTGGACGGTGATATACACGTTGAGTTAGCTGGCAAGATGGAAATCAATCAGCGAGAAAAAAATATATACTTTCTGTATTTAACACCGTTGTTTACAATCCAGTTTGCAGTCAGCAGCTTCCATGTTCTACAAGAAAACACAATACTATTGTTAAGTTTGAGACGCGGTATACATGCAGATTACACATTGCGACCGTAACAGACCAACATCAGCATTCCTTCGCGATTGACCATTTCGCTCAGTAGAAAAGCATATAAGCATGGCATATATCAGTGTACACAGATTTACAAGCAGGGGCACTGAATCTGTACATCGGTGAATATAATTATCCTGGTCGGGAAAACGCGATGTAAAACGCCCAAACCCCCTTCCTTTCGGGCGAATTTCTCCCCGGCTGCGTGATTCCCCGTGCAGTTCTTGTCTGATTTAATTTAGGACCCGTCCGTTGGTTCTATTGGCTTGTGTGGCGGGACTCCTAATGATCAGCATCAGGTGGAACGAGGCATGGAGACGACCCTGTAATGGAGGCATCAATTTGTCTCTTTTGAGTTACTAACGATGCCAACGAGGGCTAAAGTAATGCACCTGCAATTTTGGCGTCTGAATGAATAAACATTCGCCGCGCACATGTCGCGGGAATGAAGCGGCCTCGCCGTCCGCCCGCTGAGCTTATAGCGTTGGCGCTCAAGAACTGCGTTGTCCTGTAATTCCCTAATGCAATGATGGAAGAACTACGTGTACAAAGCCTCCTTCCTTAGCGTATTACGAGAAATGTGGAAGTAAATCTGGCTTATTTGTTCGTCCTTTTCTCCAGCATCTGCTATCACAGTGTTCTAAAAATAATGTATTATTTTTAGAACCTACCAACATTTCTCCTTCGTCGTCTCTCGTGAGGCAAGATTTTGCATAATACAATTATTCGGGGCTAATTGTCAATTTCCATTTTTACATGAGCCCTACATGACATGCAAATTCATAAATTGTAACAGTCTAAAGGAAAGTTCCCTTCCAGATCACGTGTTTACAGTTTGCTTATGCAGAAACATTTCAACTCCGGAGAATTTTGCTGATATTTTTGTGACGTAAATTCGTTTTGCGCATGCATTTGTGTTAAGCTCAAGTGGTCTCAAATCAAGGAAAGATCTGCTTTTCACCATTGCTTACTGAAAATTGCTGAAAACCTAACATTTAACCTATGTTAAAATTTATGTATAATTGTTCAAAAGACATAAACATGTAGAAACATGGACATTAACAGCCGTTTAACATACATGTAAACCTATTTTTCCCATCGTAATACCTGGACCACCCCTCCTTTAGACTTGGGTAGGCTGGTTAGCGAACACTTTTGGCGTGCTGGGAGAACGGTGAAGAGGCGCCAAACGGACCAGTCTCTCAGTAGCTACCCGCAGCAAGTCGACGGCTGGGAACCCCTCAGTGAACCGCTAACTGATCGGTGCATCAGCCAGCTTCTCGGAACAAAGTCAGTGTCCCAGCAGGCTATTGCCGTTTCACCCTTTTTCATGATGGAATGCAATTCTAATTCTATTTCCCTATCATACCGTCTGGTTTCATTCTTGTATTTGAAAAATGCATCATAACAAATCTGAAGTCGATAAAATGTTTTCACTGTACACATTACATGCCGTTTTAATTGTAGATCCCAGCCATGTACCATTACTCCGTTTTGCTGGCTTGCGATGACGCTTCGAGGCTATCGTAGTTACTCTCTCAGTCACCAGGTTCTTTATCTCATGGTCGGATCAATGGTGAGTGATTATCGTTCGACCTACCTTTCAAACCACAGCAAGCAGAACGACATATAAATCCAGTTGATTTTATTTAGGACTTCAGAAATTTAATTAGCACTGCTTGCATAACTTTCCTTGCCAGGGTTGCGTTTAAATCTCGGGATTAATAGAGTCTGAAAGTTGATCCCTGGTGGCGCGCTTCCGGAACCCTTGGACATTAAAAATAATGTGCAAAGATGTTAGAATTCGTAATACTTGTTCGTTCAGTTTCTTCCTAAAAATCCAACTTGGAAAAGGGACTTTGAAAATTTTTTGCTCGTATATCAATTTATAGAAACTGAAAAATTACCTGACCTAACAGAGAAATATCCTGCCCAAACTTGACTCATTACTTCTGAAAATCTAAGAACAGTGCAATACGGCAGTCTCGTACGCAGATGAATATTCACGGCTTGAATTTCCCTAGTAATTATTTTGGGAGAAAACAATGTCACTTTGTGTTTTTTAGGCATCAGCCATGGCCCTGAGGATCAAAGCCTTTGCTCCAACACTAAGGCAGAAAAATTAAATGTACCCAAAATTCGCCTTTCTCTGGTTATTTTTCAAAAGAAAATTTTGGCTCTTTTTTATGGGGGGCAAGTTCCCCCCGTCCATCCTTGTGTTCAGGTGGTATCTAGCTATGTAGAACTACTGATGCCCTCTGTGACATCAGGAGTCACGACAAGACATTCCCGATGAAACTCTCTGGAAATCTGCGTCCTTTGACCTCCAGATAGTGACCAATCGTTTGCCGTCTGTCCAACGCGATACTCTCATCAGTTTACACCCATTGTCAACTCGACGGTCTTGGTCCTGGTTCTAATCAGCCAACTAGCTTATGGAAGTCACATCAAATTTTCACTCCGAAATGCCAGGTTCGTAGGGAGTGGTCTCGATTGGCAGGAAGAATAGGCGATACTCAGCCGACTAGATTTTAATGTCATTTGTCTCTTTAACATTTTTTCGAGATGGGTTGTGACTCTCATATGATAAAGCGACTAAGTCAGCCAGGAATGGACGCACCGGGTGGGTCGGTGCTAGAGTCGCTCATGGATGGGTTCTGCGCTGACGTCTTCAGGGAAGCAAAGGCCACAGCCGAGGAAGCTTACCCGAGCGATGATCAAGATCTCTTCCTGGAACAAGGTACAGAAGGGCCCCAGCCGGCAATTGACTAAAATACACAGGCAAATCAATTCAAATCAAACATCATGTTTACCACGACGAGCGGGCTTTAACGAAAGTTAGTGTGTTGCAAAAAAATGGAAAACGTGTACACATCACTCCGTGCTGTTTATACCCCCCCGGAAAGTCACCCGAATTCACTGAAAGGTAACTCAACATGTTGGAATATAACCATGTTGGTAAAAAGGATCACGATTTCAGCTTTGAAAGCTTAATTAATCCTCTAAGAAAAGGAGTTTTCAGGGACACACACAAATTGGTGAGGAACACATGTAACCAGTTTCTGGTGGAAATTTTCTAGTTAAAAAAGGAAATTACTGGACTTTGACTGGACTTGACTGAAAGTTGGGTGGACTGATTCCAACGACCTTTTAAAGTCTTACTTATCTGTACTGTGTGTGTAATTCAGGAAGATGGATGCCTCCTTAGCGACGCTCGTGTTTGTGTTATGCCTCAACTTGTGCGCTGTCAGATATGGGGGTGAATACGCTAGGCCTCACATAATGATTTTCTCACGGGATTTGTCAATAGACACAATGAAATCAAAGCTTTATATTTCGTGCACTCCAGTGCTTCTATGCGGACTGAAAGGGTACGAGGACTTCTTCCAGTTACCATGGTTACAGGCTGTGCTCTGTTGGCAGAATGAAAGCGGATGCTTCCAAGATGATGTCTACCGCCCTCATGCGACTGATGAGGATAATGGTAAAAACCTAAGATTGCTATAACTGGACTGGTTTTTGTAATCACGCCTTGCTACGAGAAGTATAATCTCTACAAAGGCCGAGAGCGTGATTTTGAAAATGGGATGCAAATATAATCCAAAGACAATCCCCACAGGAAAAAAATAAGAAGAAAATCAGAAATCTTAGTGACAAATGGTATTGTATTCGTGTCGATTTCGTCATTGAAAACAGACAAACATACAAAAGTCTTCGTAATAAGAACAAGCATGGTGACTGGATCAAAGTTGGGCATAAGGTGTGTAACTATGACAGGATAAAGAAACAGAAAAATGCTCCCTAATTCTGTATTACCTATGGTCGTATTATAAATGATCGATTTTCAAGGTATCCCCAATGATTTTGATCGGTAACAATGTTTCTTTCCTCCAGCCGAACCCGATCGTGTCGTTGTGTCCGGTCATATCAGGAAAAGGAGACGGGAGAGTGAAGTAAATGGTAAGTCTTGGCCACTAAGGTCCGTCATCATTAGCAAGATGGTACAAGCGTGCTGTGGATCAAGCAATGCCCGTCTTGAGTGGAAGCACCCCTTCATCGGTTGAAAGAGCCATGTTGGTGGAGAGTGTTCATTTATCGGTAACGACGCAACCGTAACAAACGGGTAATTCCAGAAAGTAGGATCCAAAAGTGTGACATTTTTGTGTGCCGGTTGCATCTGACCTTTGTTATTTGACTTAGAAATATCACCGGAATTGATTTCAAGCTATTACTATATGTTTGGCAGGTAATTTGCAATAATTCATCGCTCTTGAAAATTAGAAAATGTGTTCTGAACTTGCAAAACCATATGTCAGATGTGACAGGAACACGAAAAGAAATGGACCCCTAATTTCTGGAATTACCCAATGCATTTCCCCGTCATTAGTGAAGGATTGAAGTGCAGTTCCCAGCAAAGGAACTTCCCTTGTGAAAGAAATTACGCCCTCTTTTGGTCCCGCTCAGGCCTCATAAAGCCGAACTGATTTCTAAACACCGTACATCTTCAGTATATGTAATATAGCAGCCAAGCTCCATTCGTGCCCCTCCCCCTTTTTTAGGTTAAAACCTTGGTTATGCGAATGCAAATGGTACCACCATTGCAATTACAATATAATGAGATTTTTTTTATCCTTACTTTTCTGCTAAATATAATGATGAATAAGAGGCTCAATACGTTTCAATGGGTGCCCTAAGGTCTGAGTAATTTTGTCGTTCTTTCCAGTCTCGTTTTTCTCTAATTTTGGAAAAAAAGTTGCAACATGAGAAATGCATGGGAAAGCAATGCTGTTGAATATGTCTCTGTCAGCCAAGCCTACATAATTATTTTCAAAGGTACATTCACACAGCAGTAATTTTCAAGATGCAAGGTCGTCAGCATTGCTTTACTGTTTTGAACTGTTCCAAGCGTTTGGTTGATGCCAACATTAAGTGATTTCCTACCAGAGACTTTAAAAAACTTGTAAATCTTCAACAAATGCAACATAATTTATTGTACAACCATGAAAGGAAAACGAACCGCCCGCTCCCAAAACAAAACAAAAATATCTCTGTTATGTGGAGGATGGTCTATTTCAGGTCAACCCGCGCGACCTTCTACACAATATTTTAAATAGATAACATTTACAAACTGTGCATTTCAGGGATCAACTGCGTCACCATTTCAGCGCAAATCACCCAGTTAAACGTTTCCTTTAACATTTCAAAAGTACGACGAACAAACTTTTGACATCATAATCCGTTAGTACCACGGCGGCAGTATCCGCTCCGAGCGGAACAAAAGAGGGCGTGCTGTTTTTGGTACTCGCCGCATAGACGCGCCATGAGGCGCACAAGTATTTTGCGCGTTTGACGCAGAGTACTACATTATTCCGGCATGTACGGTCTTTGCGTACACGCAGAACGTGTGCAAGAACCCACTTATAATCAACTTTCTTTCGCCGATTGGGGGTGCACTTCAGCTTGGGGCGGTCACGTCTTTTCAATTATCTCAAATACTTCTTTAGTTTTAAGCAGCGGCATTACGAAGGTACTGCAGAGGCTTACCCACCATCGTCATGGTGACATGGTTGCCGGTCCGGATGCACTACAAAAATTGTGGTGTAATTGCTATTAATTTAACACCGTACGTGTTATAGGAGCTCTGATTACACCCAGGGTGTTTAATTAACGCCTGGGTTTTTGTGGTGTGGCATGAGTCGGTATAAGACCATTATTAGTCCTGTTCTTTGATTTGACGTCTGTGGTGTCAAAATGGAAAGCCGCTATTTGGTCAAAGATATTAATATGTACACCTTAGGTCTAATTTAGATCTAACGGCAACGCCCTCACTAATGCAAGATTCCCTAGACGTTAGTACAAATACGAAAAAAGGGGGAAGTGAGCAAACAAACACAACCATTTACATCGATCAGGGGTGGTTTTTTGTAGACATCGCCTATTGGTAACAGTAATTGATTACGGAACAGTAATTTTATGATGCTGGTGGAATGAACGGGTGCTACACATGACACAATAATGCATGTAATGCCTTGAGAGCAGTAAAAGTGAAACGCTTGATTATTGCTGTTGACCAGCGTGTGTCTAAGGCACAGTGAATCCGGTTTCCCCTTTTTTTACAGGGACTGGTTGTCTGATGCACAAGACGGCTGTTGGCACGGGATTTCTATCAATTTACTTACGGAGGCTAATTGGAACCATGGCAACTGGAATAACTAATACCAACTGTCTCTGACACCATTTCCGGCTGTGTCAGTTTAAGAAAAGACAATGCGAACGACGGGGGACACCATTCGGCGAGGCTGAAGCTGTGATTTAAAATGTTGTTTGAATTTATACCTGCATTCCATTTTAGTTTGACAGTTATGTGTGAAATATTATGTGCAGATTGGTGCCGAGGCTCTTTGAAAGTTAAAACGTGAAAATTTTCCTCAAGTAATTTTGTCAAACATAAATTAGTTTCACGGCTGATTTCTGGTATTAGAAACCAATTAAAGATTCGTTTATGAAAGTAAACATCAGAAAGGTATTGCATCAAGTGGGCACTGACAGAAGATGATGACGTATTTCAGAGATAGGAAAGTATCAGAGGTCACAGATTATGGTAAAGAATATGAATGGACGGTGGAAACACAACCCAACTTTGCATAAACCAGGAGGATAATCTTTGCATTTATGTTTCCGTGACAACCAATTAAGTTACCAAATTGGTTGTTACAACAATAACTGGGCGACCCTTTGGCGGTCATGCATCATTCATGGTAATTCTAGAAATTAGGGGTCCATAAGTGTGACATTTTTGTGTCCCTGTTATACATCTGCCCTTTATGATTTGACATGGAAATGTCACCGGAATTCATTTCAAATTATTACTATTTGTTTGGCAGGTAATTTGCATTAATTCATCACTCTTGGAAATTAGAAAATGTATTCCGAACCTACAAAATCATATGTCAGATGTGATGGGGCCACAAAAAATGGGCCCCTAATTTTGGAATAACACTCATTTAAATGTTATTTCTTCAATCCTACGTCATTGAAATGTATCTTTTAAGGTAATACAAAAGTAACGGTGAGATTGATAATTATGTGTCCCAGTTAGTGCTGCGTTTATGAGCAAAACTCATTATAAAAATCAGTTGACTGAAAGAAATAATATTGACCAAGGAATAGTGGTGGGTAGTTTACTCAATCGGAGACAGTTTTCGATCGACTTGAGGCAAACCAAAGCAAGTCTCTGGTGTAACATCCACACGGGAATGGGTAATCAATCAGCCAGTTTTCTCACAAGCTGCATGCTTGTTGACTTGGAGCACAGTTGTCATAGTAACCGAGCTCAGGTGACAGCTTCTATCTCAAAGCAAGAATCCTTGCTTTTTGTCACAAGACCAGGCTATGCGCGTGCTGGTAACCAGACTTCACTCGGAAAAATTGTAACGAAACTGACCAAAAATTTCACGCTTGCTATATCTATAGGAACGATGAATCAGTGAAAATTTAGGCTTGTGTGTACTTTTTTCAGAAATCTCCAAATGCCTGAGAAACTGCTTGCTCGAAATATTTAAACAATTTTGCACGTGACCCTGTGTGCTGCTTATTGTTTTGAGGTCTCAATCTACACTCTTCTTTGGCAATGAGCGTGATTATTGGAGTATTCCTCTTTGCAGCGATCAAAGGTAGGTGTCCATTCGTCTCATTGTAACTTCTTTAGAAAGCCAATTGTTGATAATTTCTCTAAACATAAATTTCAAAGGAACAGTACAATATCAATGTATAAAAAAGTCATTATTGTTTTCTTTTTGCGAAGCTTACATCAAAAATGTGCAAACGTTTGTCGCCGATTTGAACTTTGTTTTCTACTTGACGTGTTTAATTAAAGAATGTTTGTTAACACGATTTTTTCCCTGCATACTTTCCTGAGTTTGCCGCTGATGATCATGAATTGCGATGTATTTCGTTACTTGCACCTGATACGGTAAAAGACTCGCGACCAGCGGCATATCAATCTTTTGGTGGGGGGGGATGCAAAAGCGAATGCAGCTTCGGGCTCCTTCAACATGATGTTGGGGGACCAAAAAATATCAAAAGCATTACTCGTGGTCCAGACATCCTTGCTTTTATTTAGTGGTGTTGCTTTCTTAGGGTTTTGTGCCAATATTTGATCAATAAATATAAACAAATAGTTGATATTTAAATATGAAAAGTGGAAAAAAGTCTTGTTTGTTTGTTTGTTTGTTTGTTTTATTGCGACTGGGAGTATTACACCTTTGAAGCTACACTAGCCCATGGCCTCAGCCGCTTAGCAGCCAATTAATTAAAAAACATGCTCAATTTCTTCTCTCCTTAGACCGAAAGGGGTACAGTGTCGTGTTAATTGCACAACACACCGGTGTCCCCCTAATTTAAAGGTGGCGTCTAAATCGGCTGGTTTAGGTCTGATATTACGCTCAAAATTAATGCCAGACGCTTCCACAGACGCACACTTATTTTTATGTTTTAAGTGGCTGGAGTAGTCAGGAATGGGGGCCTTGCCATCGGATATCATTCGAGAATCCTTTGCTCACAGGCGAAGTGATCGTCGGTGGTGGCGGTGTTTCGCTGGTCACAAAAATGTTCAAAAGTGGTCATACTTGTACATGGAGTACACGAAGGAAAAAGAGACACAACAAATGTGAAATCCTTTTTGAGAGTTCCCAAAACACTTATTGGAAACCTAAGGAAATGGTGTTGTAACATTCAGACAGAAGTTTGAAAGGGTATGTGTTTTTCTCTGCAAGGCATTGCACGGGGGGGGGGGAGCAGTGGGTGAGTTGGAACACCCAAATACACCAAACCAGGCTTACCCCGAGGACCACTGGGGTAATCCTGGGGGTAGTGAGTGCACCGTGCAAGCTGTAATACGGAACAACTATCCCCATCCAAGGGGCTTTGTTTCTTTCTGAACAAAGCCGGTGCACTGCTCCTGCCATGGGTTGTTTCTTTGCTTTAAAACAGTGACCGCGTTTTGGCAAAAGATAATACTATTGGTTTGTGGACTCGAACTTATCTCCAGCCTCGCTCTTTCATTTAACTTAATTAGCTTGCTGTAATCAACTGGGCATGGAGAGTGGTGAAATAGGGGACGACCAACTGTCCACATCATCCATTGGTCATTCTGGCTATCACAAAGATAAGGCATGACTTCGTAGCACCGGTGAGTACCATTATTATTAACATAATCCACCCCGAGCTGAAGTGCACCCCAATCGGCGAAGGAAAGACAGGTGGTTACAAGCGGGTTCTTGCACGTGTTCTGCGTGTACGCAAAGACCACTGATCTCCACATTGGTCAAGTTCGGGCGGCCTGTTCTTGACACACCGTTTCTTGTTCTCGCGCTCGAAATGTGGATTTTTTAAACCGTAAAAAGGAAGCTATAGGACATACTGCGCCTTTGCGCTTTGAGGCCAACCAGTCAAGTGTCCAGCCGGGGACGAGGGTGGTAAAGGTGCCCCCGGGAAATATGTTTTCATTTTCTTCAAGGAATCAAAGCGTCAGCATCCTAGAAAAGGTATTAGAACCTTTCGCAGGGGCAAATGTTGAAAACAATGGGACAGTCGTTTGTGGGAAAATCCACTTTTCCCCCTAAGGACTAAAGACCTGGATACGTCACCGTCTCCAATGTGAATACTCTTCCTCCTCGTTGCGTAAAGGCCGGTTCATACTTCAGGCGAAGCCAAATGTGAAGCGAATTGTCAGGTAAACGGCACACGTCACAATAGAACTTGAATTGTTGGCGTAATGAAATTTGCTTTGTCTTCGCTTTCTCGTGAAGAGATTGACACCTGTGATTTTTCAGTCGCTTGACATCGAGGTGACAGTGGTCACTATTTACCGAGTAGGAAATCTCCTAGGCATTTCATGCATTCTACGCCTACGTAAGCTTACGTGAATCGATCTGTACAGTTAAAATCCACAGTGTTTTGTTGAGTGGTTCGGCGTCTAGCAGTGGTGTACCGTGTAGATTCTCTTTTCGGGGGGGGGGTCCCAGGGCGGGGGGGTAGTTGTCCCTGCCCCCAACCTCCTTTGCTACGTCACTGCTGTGTAGATCACTCAGAACCATCCACTAAAATCGCAGCTGCTGTACCTTAATGAAGTTAAGTCCGAGCGTCCTCAAAATTAGTGCCTACCCAAATCAGTCATCGTACGAAAATCAAGAGTTTTAATAACTTCAGCAATCCACGTAATCTTCACAATCTAGTTGTGGTGCCTGTTATCTTGGAAAGACCAAATACAGTGACGTTTAGTCCTATTTCCCTATTTGGATTGGGGGAGGTAGGCCTATATGAGGTGTTTGTTTTTTTTTAAATATGTACCCCTATTTGGATGGAGGGGTGGGCCTACTATGGGGATTTTCCTTATTCTGCAAGCTGTGCTTAATGAAACTTTGATCTGAGGACCAATACATGACTCCATGAGCCATTTGAGTTCAGTGGGTCCTAGGACTTGATTTGGTTTCACGTCTCTGACCCTCATCGAGATGTAAATTTGAAGTTTATAGACCCAGTTATCCCCCTGAGAAACATAGCTGCAATCTCGCGTGTGGTGGCGGTGGGGCAACTTGAATGAGCACTTATCAACTTGAACATTTCCTGGAGGTATTCAACGGTTAAGGCGAGGAAGGCAGCAGATATGACCTTTACTCTATGCCCCCCGATTGAGCGTGGTTCTCGTTTCCCAAGTTTTCGACGATAAAAGTGAATTCGGGCAACACACATTTTAGACAACACAAAGCTTCGGGTGAAAATCTGCGAATTTTCCGGGTAGATTTTGAGACTGAGATGGTTTGTGGACGCTGAAATATCTAAACGGTTTCCCCCATTATTGTCAAGCCAGGACAAAACCTAAGGACAGTTATTTGGAGGCCCTTTGCAACACGAAGTTAATTTTTCCAGCTACACTAATTGACCTCCGTCACAGAAATATCCTTCAAACACAATAATGTCCACACGATTACAAAATAATGACTGCGCCGAAATTACAGTCAGACAGTGCAAGACTGACGTACGTGCGATTATTATCGAGGGCTAGACATGTTTGCTGTATTTCATGCGGATAAATGGGCAGTAAAAAAAATGAAATTGGTTCCAGAAATTTTCCCTCCTTGTAAGTTAAAGGTTATTATTGTTACATTGGGTACCTGCCGGGACTTCAATAAAATACGCCTGCTAGGTTTTCTAATGACAGACGTCAATCTTTGCCAAATATCCCTGTTTGAAGCAAGGGTGTGAAAGTATAGGCCTTCTAACAGAATATTCTTATGAAATTGAATAATGTCAACCAAATCCTTCCCTTTTTTCACATTTGATCCATCATAATGCTCTCTGTGGGGGTGTTGACATTGCATAAGCCTGTGAGGGGGTCCAACGCGAAGCATAGACGCGGAGCAATTACAATCTATAATTCAAGGAACTTTCCTCTATTTACTTCTTCAAGGAAAAACTTTGGTCTACAACAAAACTCGTTATAACACATTACTTTTCACCTTTGACAGTTCATATCACGAGTTCGATAGAATGCATGGGTATATTACATTCCCTGCAAATTATCGAAGGGGTACTCAACCAGTGCCGCAACCAGGATGCTCAAGTGGCCCCTCCCCCACGTTGTGCTCCAGGGGACTGGGATTTACTGATATCAGAGTTAGTGTAGGTGTATATTGTACTATGTTGTTTTTTTCAGAAAGAAGGAAAAACACCGGGGAGCTGATAGGGCTTATTCGAGTATAGGCAGTGCACATCTAGTACCTTTCTCATTGTACGCTTTACAATACACGGAAAACATGTAAGAATGACACCTGGTGGCCATTTTGTTATGATTTTTATATGAGGTCAAAGGTGACATGGTCGACTGACTTTAAAGCAGATGCAGTGGGGTATTCGGGTCTTCGGTCGGGGATGGGTAAAATAGGAGAATGTCTCAAAAGGCAACATACTTTTTTTCATTCATATGAGAATCCCAATCGCCCCATCCACCCACCCCCAAAAAGCCAACATTTAAGGCAAAATTGGTTGTACCGTCTCGAAAATTACTTTTAAAAAGCACATAAGCCTACAAACAAATAAATTGGCAACATGTCTAGGGGGCTTCCCCAGCCCCCTATATCCATTAAAAAAATGAGACCGAGGGGTACGTACCCCAACATGTCCAATCGGTATACACACTCTAGACTATTGTTACCTAATACATCCCCCTAGATGTCTGAAAAGAATTCCTCAGATTCCAGTGAGACAATGACGAACACAAAGGGGGGGGTTCTCTCCGTCTCATATCTCACTTCACATGCAGCCCCAACCCCACCCCTGACACGCTACTGAGAAGATGCCACATTCTGAAATGGGGCCGAGGAGGGATGACATTCAGAGAGCGCATTCGGTTAACAGATGTTGCAAAGAGTCCCCACTAAGATGTCTCACTTCCTCTACCATACTCGTTGATTTCAATATTGGCCCCTTTTCGCAAGAATGCCGCTCCCTCAGTGTCACAGGTTCGCCAGCCATCACGCGGTCAAGCTAAACTGTTTTGACGTCCCGTATGACATATTTCTTCGAATGTTTCCAGCCAAGTGGAACTGTCTGTGCGTTGAATTGGGAAATTCATTTTGAAGTCACTGACTCGCGTTAAAGGTGAAGAACGATGCGATATGCGCTAAAACGTTGAGCGCCGTGTATGTATCACATCATTGAGATTCAGTCTAAGTGCAAGTATATTACAGTGCAATGCACACGTATATGTTTCTACTACCGTCTGGCCGCTTATGACTTGGAGTATTGCCTGCAGAAATTAGAGTCATAGGAACGTCTGCTGACCCATTAGAGAGACACCCTCTATTGTCAACCAACGCAGTTTTCTTTTTAATATTGTGCACAGGTGCAGTCAACATTTGGAATAGGCCTACGAGATCTTGCAAGGATTCTTGGCATCGTGATTTCGAAAAGTTGTCATTATTGGCGTTTGGGGAGTTACTAATTCACGTTACCAAACGTCTCTCACGGTCAGCGTAAGCTACCTCCGCCTAAGATCGCTTTGCATAACGAGTCCCATGGGACCGTCTATGTTGTATGCCATAATGCCCTTTCTCTAGCTCCCATTAGCGAGCTGCATGACGAATCCCCTGGGAACGTCGATTCCGGATGATACGTAGCATGCATACAATGCCCCTTATTTCAGTCATCAACCAGAGTTTTTAAAGTAACTAAGTTCACTCAAAAATAAGATTGTCTACGAGCGATTGTTGCTCTGCACATGCGTAGATGACTTTACAGAGGCCTAATGTTTATTGTTACGATGGATACATAAAAGGTCGAATGTTCTCTGTTTGAAAACATTAGATTATTCCACAAGGTAGAAAACTCTATCCATGGTCAATGACCTATTACAATTTATATCCTTTATACCACATGGGGCAATTACTCTGACGGTATTATATATATATCTTTTATACAACATGATACTGTATAGCATTATAAAAGCCAAAACAGTACAATTTCTCTCATTTGGACAGTTGTAATTTTATAACTCAAACCACACCATAGGCGACGTGTCAATCCTTGCTGAAATGAGAATGATGTTGGACTTTTTAAAACATTTTAAGATGCTGCACGAATGGGAAGAGGATGTTGATTGCGTGTACACGCAAAGTGAAACTTGTTTTTTATAAATTGTCATGAAAGCAGTGTAGTTTCTTATGCCTTATACCTAACGGACATGCCGGAAGCAGACGGGTTGACCTCCAGTATCGCCTGATCCTTTACAAAGAAGGAAAATACTGTTAGTTATTACTGTTCAACAACAACAAGCATCGGTGTGAGTTGCTTCGATTAAATGAGACATGCGTGATTTTTACACCACACCAAATTAAACGACGCGATATTTACTGTAAATTATCCTCTTACCAATTTCAATCAATACACTAAACATGAGAGAACACCCATGCTGTAAAGAAAATTCCAAGACAGATTAATGAAATGAAATGCAGGTCAAAGATAAGATCAAGAGAAAATCAGGCTGGGCATGATGAAATACATATGTGTAAATCTTAATTTAAGTGGATAACTGCCGCGTGTGTGAAGGTTGCGCAAGCGGGCAGACTGTTGATTCAAGTGTGCGTTATCAGTGACGCCTCCATATACGTCTAATCACTTACCACGTGATCGTGACAAAATTAGCTGATTGGCTCAGAATGTAGGCGATGACTATAAGCATCGGCGGTTCTGTGAACCATTCCTCAGTCAGCGATGGAGACCCTACCGATCTTGCAGGTTGGCACTGAACACAACACTACAGATGGTCCGTTAACGGAAAATGATCTCGCTGGCAGCATTGGAAGCCGTAATGCCTTAGGGATAGTTTTATCGGCCATCTTTTTGATTATCATTATTTGCCTGTCCATTCTTGGCAATGTAACTGTGATCATAGCTATAATGAAGACCCCTCGCTTGAGAGAGAAAACATCCAGTATATTCCTGATCAACTTAAGCGCGACAGATCTGCTGAATGCCACACTGGTGATGCCCGGTGCGTTGGTATCTCTGATTGCAGATAGGTGGCTCTTGGGGATGTATTGGTGCTACACCCAATGCGCCCTCAATTACTGGTTCATCATTGTGTCCATGTTAACTCTTGCCATGATCAGCATTGATGGGTTTTATGCTGTTATACACCCGTTGCATTATATGAACATAATCACGCCAAAAGTGACTAGACTTGGCATCTGCTATGCGTGGTTCCAAGGGTGTGTGTTCGCCTTGATACCTGCTCTCTACCGCTGGGTCGTCTACGATTATTGGGAGGTGGTTTGTGCCATCGATTGGGACAGCTACCGCCCAAATGGGGCGTTGACCTACGTCATCGTTGCCTTTATTTTGTGTTTTCTGGTTCCCAGTATTGTGATGACGTACTGCTACACCAGAATATGCCGCGTTGCGAGACAGAAGGCAGCGAGGAGAGAAGGTGGACGGCCAAACGCGAGGAAACACATCAACGACAAGCGGGTCATTCAGAGCTTAGTTCTGATCGTGGTCATCTTCTTCCTCTGCATGACGCCTTTCTGCGTCACCAAACTCATCAAAATCTTCACCAGCACCAGCGCTCTGCCACCCTACCTCTACCTAGCCTCGGCCTGGTTCGGCTACCTCGCCAGCGCCACCAACCCATTCGTCTACGCCATTTTTCGGCGGGACTTTCGCCAAGCGTTCGCCAATCTCTTCTGTCGCGGCCAGATATTCCCTGGCTTGGTGCCGGCAGCCCCTGACGCCTCCAACAGGCAGATCGACGCGCAGCACAGGAGGCAAACCGTGAGCCCTGCAGCAGCCACATCAGTATGCTGACAGGATGATGTGTATGTCGAATAGAATTTAAAAGCACCCCAGCTTGCTTCATAAAAGCAACATTGAAACAAGCAGTGGCCAAAGACTTAAGTACAGCAGACATGCACTAACGCTTGGCTAGACATAATACTTCAATGTTACTCCGACGGTCCTGAATCTTTCACCTCCTGGAAGACTGAGGACTACTAGGATTTATGAAGTATACACGATATATACCCATGCACTGTATCGCTGCGAAAGCGAGATAATTATTGTTGCCCATCAAAGCCTAATTGTTGTGTTGGTATACAGTTAAACACACGTCACTATCAAAATAAAAGTCGTCTCGTCTGTGATAGTAGTTTCGGACTGCACAATGTTCTAAACCTGTTCGGGTCGTAATAACAATACTCTACGGTATCAGATGAGGAAACAAGTTGCATTGCTCTTTTGGGCATACACGATTCGACTGATTCTTCATGTTCATGGCTTCGCATCATTTGTCACAAACTATGAATATCAGCGATCCGTCACAATTGGTGGAACACCTTCCAGCGGTAGCAATAAAGATTACCGGCGCCCGTATACACATACGCATCTCATTCAGTTTTGCATGAAATTTGGGCCATGCAATCATGCTTTATAGGAGTCGAGCAATGAAATTAACTTCAACGCCCTCGCACGGGATGCAGTTTTTTTTAATGTCGTGTGCTATTTCTCTACTTACATTATATCTGATTTTAAGAAGTTTGTTTTTTTCAGCACTAATTATGTCATTGTCATTTCATTAGGCATATCATGAGAATGTAATTAGGAGAATTTTTCTGTATAAAACCGGCTCACTGGCATGATTTGTGAATTGCAACTTCCTCTGAAGTGGTTATCAGCTCATGTATGTATGTTGTACTGTTTATGGCAGGACTCCACCACAAGAAGAAACGATACCTGAGTATCCTGACATTTTCGAACTTGGAACGCTGCATCCAGAGGGAATGAACGCGGATTTTTCCGCGTTCATTCAGAATTGAATCTGCTTGCCCTGAAGAAGGTACTCATTTACCGAAAGCTCGGCAATCATATATTTCAGAGCACTGATTTAATCTTATATTCTTGTCGATATTCTGATCACGGTGCTACGCAGCCCTTCCTTATTTCCCTGTACAAGACGGTGTTTGTTTGCTCGCTAGTCTCGGTTCAAGTTGGTTGTCTTTTGCTGTTTTTACGGTGTCACGTGTCGTCTAACAACTGCGCAAAGTTCCATAATGTCCAAGGCTCACAGAGGTTTGCTGCGTCGAAAGGCCCGGAATTCCTCCTTAATTTTATCGGAGGAACTCAACGATGTGTAAGTGTCAACGTCTCATAGGGGATCGCTCACAATCTTTATCAAAACCTGATAAGCCTCCCCCACCCTGTTCTCTCATCTTAAAGAGCGCTGAGACGGCTGTATCATTGAAATAAATGATAGTCCCTTCAATTTCAATACGGGTGGCATCCATTGCAACTCGATTCATATTCCAAGGGGATGTGAGTGCATGGTAGGGCGTCCCCTCTCTCTCGATGTCTATTCCAATGCGAGGCTGCCCGCCTCGCGACTTTTAGTGACAGTTTTGGGCTTTTTAAAGTTGGTTCTGCCGCCACTTTGGTAAAAAAAACAATTGTTAATAAATAACATGTAAATCCGTGAATTTGTTTTTCAGAAACTGAACTATTTCTCTTTCCTACTTTTCTGTTAGTAATGTGTTTCCATCGGAAGACAAGATAAAACAAAGACAAAACCTATACGTAAAGTTATTGTGTCGATGTATCTCCCGATAATACAATTAAATTGTCGTTTTGTATCGCGTTTTCTCTTGGGCGTAATTTCCAAAATCCTGAAAAACTGTGCGGTATGAAGCGCTGATACGCTGGTTTCCGCCTCTGAATGTAGTGTAATAGTCAACCTCTATCCCATGGGTACGATCTTGCCGGCCATGTTCCCACCATGCCTTGCGCTAACTATTTAAATATCCCACTATGGGTGCGTTCGATTAGCTTAACGTGTAAGTCAAACTTACACGAGAGCGTTCGTTTAGCCATCACGTGATCCTCGTGCCTGCCCAGGTGTCAGCCACTACTACCCCGGCTGCCGAGCGGGTCTCTGGAGGCTGCCCGAGTGTAATAACGTCACGCATGGACTGTTCGTGCATGGACGTACATGATGGAACGTGGCGGGGACTTGACCTTTTTCCCTGAATGCCTTGGCGGGTACACTGCAGCGTTCGATTACCCTCATTTCGAGGCTCCCCTTGCGTGTAACACTGGTGTAATCAGGGAAGCTAATCGAACGCACTCTATTTGGGATATTTAAATTAAGACTTTAGGCAGTGTTTTACGCGCGACGCAGATTTACGCGTGCGTATACGTGGGTGTGAGCGTGCAACTTTTGAAATACGCGCGCGATTGACTTTACGTTTATGTATCTGGTTCGTAAGTGACTTCGTCACAAAGGCGGACGCGCCACGATTTGCAGGCTCCCATTGGACGATCGCTGAAGTTGCGCGTTAACTTCCAGTTCCGTGGCTCCCTGTAAACGGTACGGCGATCAATGCATGATAACTCTATGTGCAGTGCATGTACAGTGGGCGTCGTTTAAACTGAACTGACGTGACACTTATGAACCGGATTTCATCCTGAATAGCCAGTCAGCGTCATTTTCGTATTCTACACGATTTTCAGCGCGCACGCAGCCCATGGAGTCGAGGATTTGTAATAGTATATCTACTAACAAGATCAAGGAACAATATGTATCAATGCAAGAAAGATAATGGAAAGGCTGGGAACCAGCCTGGACCCCCATGATGACAAGGTTCACGCCCGATTACGACAACGTGAGAAATGTCAAAAAGTCATTACTGGAATGGATTGAAATCCTTGATGAAGACCCCCTGGGGCAAAGCCACTGAACTTGCTGTATGTGTCTGTGCCTTTGTTTCCCCTTCATGTTTCAATTTTGAGGACAAAATACTTGTGTACCTGTGTGCAGCGAATTTACCTCATGACCTCGCCGTACCGTGTGTAGGCCTATTATAACCATCGCGTCTGGTCCAAAATGTTGGTCTCGACCAAAGATCTTAAAGCGCCGCGTAGCAGCGCAAGATGGGGAACTTCACCATGAATGGGCGCCATTTCGGTTGGACTACACCTGCGCAGTGCATGTTAGTGCACAGGCACAGCGACAGACGTTAACGTTCACACTCAAATGGCACCCTTTTTGGTCGAATTACCTATCCTGCGCTGTTTACGCAGCGCTATATATAATCTTTGGTCCCGACCATAGACAGGTTATTAATGTCTGCGGTCTCAACGCAGTACTGAAACTGTGCGTTTCGGACACTGTTGGTCGTTGTCCCACTCGACTGAAGGCACCTTTCCATAATTATGTACGTTTTCGGGTGGGTTGCGTACGCGATGCGTTCATGCGTTTCGCTTTATACGAACACAAAAATCGACTCCATTGACATAACACACGGATATGTGCGTTGCGTTCGACCGTCAAAATCGCCTCGGGAAGATTTGTACGGATAAGCAACGCTTGACGCAAGTGTTGACGGGCATTTGGAAAGGCGCCTTAAGACGGAAATTTACTTCATTCCACTCAGTACGATCATGTTGATAAGTCTTTACTCCGCAAAATATGCATCACAGTTTGTTTCAAGGCGAAAGTTTTCATGAGTAAAATAAATATTTCAGGGTTAATTTATATTAGATGCAAAATACAAATCAATTGTCACTTAAACAAATCCCGACCGGCCCATCGTAAGTAATCAAGGGCATACATTCATTTCATTAGCCTAATAATCAAATGAACTTTATCAATCATTGCTTACGAACAGTGGAAAACAAAATGGCCACAGATTACCAGACTGGTTTGCAGAGAGAATATATTGAGATAAAATAATCCTATTTCTCTACAAAAAAAACTTTTTAACAGCTGGTTCACACCTTATTAAATGTACATATCATGAGAATGTTGACGCCGGTTCACGTGCAGTTGGTGACGCACACGTTTACTGTGCACGCTCACGTTTCCTCATATTTTTTTCATTTTTTCACATACATGTATATATGTTCATTACCTCGTACTCGTCGCTACCCCAGGGGAAACCCTGGTGCACAGCATGTAATAAGCAGCCAATATTCGGAGTAGGCTTTATTTCCCGTCTGTAAACTTGTTTAAATCCATTATGCGTTGTCTTCATTCGACCGTAAGGGCGGAAGGCTATCCTCGACTACCGCTTCGCATGACTTAACAGCTCTCACGAATCAGTCTATGTTGTCTGCCAATCCTATCCTTAGCCGGCTGTGAAAAGCAATGGAAGATACGGGATAGCCCATCAAGTTGGGTGCCAATCACTCACTCTCTCGCGACGCATAATTGTATACATCTGCAAGTGATTTTCTGACTTGATAATGGCGACGCACGTATTCAGACGGTATACACATGTAGTTAAAGAGCACCTCAAAGTAAAACATGTTTTCTCTGATTTCATCTGTTCAAATAAATACGGAAGCATCCCAAATCGAACGCAGTGTCATTTGTCATCAAAGCTCAACCATAACAATTAAGCTAAAAAGATGTTTTTCTTCTGTTTATGCAAAGATGCGAATTCTGGTTGTAGATTGCGTCAATGAGGAGAAAACGAGGGGAACCCTCGCCCTTTTATGTATTTGAAGCGGATAAACCTTGTCATGCAGCCATTGTTTGGCATGTACAGGGCGAGGGTTCCCATTGCTTTCCTTGGTTTCTCCTCAATGACGCAATTAGCATTCTTGGCATGAACAGAAAAAAAAACCTTTTCAGCTTCTTACAGTTGAGCTCTGAAGACAGATGACACTGCATTCGATTTGGATGATTTCATATTTATTTGAAGAGATAAATCAGAGAAAACATGTTTTATTTGGAGGTGCTCTTTAAGCCAGCTGTTAAAAGGAATAGCAATGCCCTCCAGCACTTCCTTTTGAAGTGTATGTTTACTGGTCTTTTGTCATATGCAAACATTAGCACCTGAAAAATCGCTTGGCGATAGTTATATACATAAGATGACATACGAAGTAATACAGGACATTTAGATTCAAACTGATTTTCATGCAATTCAACCTTGATGAACGGCGACACGCCGCTCATAGATACTCGACGGAAGTAAGATGAATTCCTACAATTCTGAATTGAACGACAGGTTTGCTTTTTTTCATCAGTTCAACGTCAGTTTGTGGTACCACAATTTCTTACACTGTGACAGTGGCTTTTAGCTTATTTATAAGTGTTAAAATGAACTGCAAAAATGCTGCGACCTTGTAAGCAAGTTACTTGTATAGTTAAACAGCTGACGAAGATGCCATGCTACGGTGGGCTTAAAGGGACATAAACGCAAGTCGCAGTGTTTACCAGTGATTTCCTCGTGTGTACCAGTGATTTCCTCATCTCACACGGCTACATTTCTCAAAATTTAAGAGTTATTCATTTTAATTTATGAGAATAACCCAACTTTTGCAACTGTCACAGATGATGCATATGGATAACAAATACCGGTACTAAATTTCGTGAAACTGATTATACGATGTTCAGCTTGGTATCGAAAATTGTAAACATAACCAGAGATCTTTGCTTTATTACACCTAGGCTCCAATCACCCTCGATCTCCAATGTGTGTCCAGTTTTACCGTAAAATTAGCCACTGCTAGGCAGTGACTGATCGTTTATGCGTTTTCGACACCATTAATAATTCTAACTTGAAATCAGATATTTCACATTACGGCGTAAAAGATTTTTTTTCATTCAACCCGGCAGTTTTTCTATATTGCTATTTTTTTGCAATGCATAATCTGCTTTGGTCGTTCATCTTTTATTGTACATGTTTGCCTATTTCTGTTTATGGTGACTGGAGCAGAAACCAAAGGTGTACAAATAGCACATTAAATTTAGTTGCTTAAATACTAGAAAACCGTTAAGTTCCCCTCAAATAAATTGCTGATGTCCCCTTATCCAGCGACTGTGGAAAACGGCATCTAATGGATGTAAGCCGTACATTATTTGCAAGTGTACAGATCGATGTCGATTGGCCAATGTGGTAAATTCGGCAAAATGATTTTAATAAACAAAGTGTTTACCGGAGGAAAGACTAAAACAATACGATGTTTAAATTTCGTTTCCTCGTGGCTATATCCTTCTCTCCAGTTGAGCTGGAGTAACGAAGTCTAAGCATTGAGCTAAGCGAGAGATCTGGAGAAAATCAAGCAGCCTAGAATAGTCAATTGTGTCCGTATGGTGGTTCATGGTCGGTTTATGGACGACGGCGTAGGTAATCTGAAGGTGTTTGGGGCGCTTTGTCCGGTATGACTTAATGTTCGTTTGTCCGCTTGTTCTCTTACCGTAGCCACGGGGTCGTTTTTTAACAATCACAAAAACGCCATTCGATTTAGCCGAATCCCTCTTTCAAATAAATATAAAAGTATATTGAACCAAGTTGCACCTCTGCATTGAGATAAAAAAATCATTTGCACGGGCAATGGATATTCCATAGAAAGAAACCGAGATGCTGAAGTCCAGGGCTTCAGAGGGGTTGCTGAAATATTCAGGACAGATACGAAAGACCTCGAGTATTGAGCCCATGTTTGTAATAATTGTGTGTTACCTAATAAGTCATAATGTAGCATTGTCCAGATCAAGTTATAGTACCTGCCCAACCAACATATCCCCTTGTTTACAATATATTTTTTTGTGAAAAAAGATTACTTGTTTATCCATGAACATCGGATTTGTATATGAAACCCAGTTAATTCGTTAGTTGAACTCGACATCTGTCGGGCCAGTTACGGGAACTCGAGGAATCATGCTGCCTGCCAGTTTCGGGCATTAGGATAACAGCGCCCCCATCGTTTCACGAAGGTAGGGCTAAGTCTAGCACCTGTGCCTTCGTCCCACTGAAGACAAAGTGCGCTGGTGAGTTGCAGCCGGTTGAGTCGAGCCAGTGGCCGAATGGTACTGATCATTCTGGCTGGTGATTTTTTTTTTTACTCTAAACAAATCCAATTACAGGAATTGGAAGTTGATTTTGAGATAGGAGGAAGATAAACCTCTTGGGAAAAAGTTGAAACCGTAGAAAACAAAGGATTTGTCCGTAGCAGTATCATTTTCAAACAGAATACGGGCGTTCTACAACAGTGCGCCACCAAGAGTTTTCAACACGTTGGCCAATCACAATGCGCGAAGTCTGTCCACCCAATGCGCATTTGGAAAGGGTCGACAGATTTCACGCGTTGTGATTGGCCAACGCGTTGTAAACTCTTGGTGGCGCACTCTTGTGAATAGCCTGTTTTAAAACCATTTTTCAAGTACATTTTCAATCTTGAAGCTCTACAGCAAAGGCCAACATCCCCTAACAAGTTATTTCAAGCTGCCAACACTCAAAGCAAGGGTGCCTTTAAAACATGGACATTTCAAATGATAGGCCTACTGAATCCAAACTTTTGCCCAACAAAGCATCTGACTTTTATTTGCTTTCCGGTAATCCAACACTTAGCGCAGTCACCGTGCAACAGTAACACATCACACATCAAGCAATCCAATACCATCCGCGAAGATTCACAAGTATAATTCAATCAGAGACCCATACACTCATTTAACAGAGATTTACACATACCGTAAACCTAAAATCTAGAAAGCTTTGGTTTTTTTGCAACTGTGAAAAAAAAAATTACAATTTGGATTTTTCAACATGACAAATTTTTGCAAAACACTCTCGGATGCAAGAGGTATGACGGTCTCACACACTTGTGCATTGCCACAAATTTCACAAATACAAAAATTGCAATATATCAGATAAGAATGATCCTGTACTCCGAGAACATATTCCATTTTAAAGGCTGGGAGGCCTATCGTGTAATGCGTTTATTTAATAACAGCACAGGATAAATTTTTTTTAAACAATTTTTTTAAACAATGGAATGGATCTGCTGATAGAGAACTACAACTACCGGTACTCATCACATGATTACAGCAAAAAGGATTGAAATGGCAACTGTTAGGGGGCTACTTCATGATCAGCAGGTGTGGGACCAATGTCAAAAGATCAACTGAGCACAGAATGCAGATTACCAGCAATAGTTTCAGTCACTGGTTCCGGGGGGGGGTTGCGTAGAACATAAATCTGCTATTAATTTTGCCAACCTGTACTTTTCTGCTCTAGAGTGCCTTGGCTGGTTCCCTGCTGTATCAATAATTGAGACAGGTAGCTGATATTGTTATGAAAATAGAATATTATGTAATGCTTAGGATGCCCCCATCTATTGTTAGGTGCAGTGCACACAAATATTAAACATAATTAAAGTTGTGGAACAGTGGACTCGCAGATCAATATGCAAAATAATACACAAGAAAAAAAAATTTTCAATTGTAATGCACATTTGGGGTCTGCAAAGGAAAGCTTTTCTGAAGGCCAACTTTTCCGAAATATTGACAAAACTACCACAAAATCAATGAAACAGGTTCCGAAAATTTCAGCTGATTTATAGACATTTCAGAAATGGAAAAATTCCTTCCATTTTTAACATGACTGTGGTGGCTACTGGACCTAAAATATCTCTTGAAAGTCGGTATCATTTGATCTGCGAATAGTGACTCCATTCCATGGGGTCCAGGTAATAGACCGATCCAGTACGCCCCAACCACAGTGCCCATGGGTACTTAGCATGTGCTCTTCTCTAAAGCAACACGGCATGTTCCAGCAGCGCGCATCACACGCGCATGCACGCCTGTGCATGTCGACTGTGATTGGTCAGAAAACAATGGGATGGGGCTTAATGGATCGATCTATATACATAAGCCTAGCAGGAATCAATCTAGCAATCTTGTCCACCACAATCTTAAATACGAGCCGATGCGAGACACACTGATCCCAGACTCGAGTTTGAGTGAGACCTAGCCCCACACCGGGGCCAGTCAACTGGACTACCTATTCAACTGGACTACCTCCATTTGCATTACGGAGGTAGTCCAGTTGACCGACCTGACATGGATCTCAGTGAGGCCTAAAAGTTAGACCTGAATCACAACTTGTTTTACTTCGAAGAGGCTGCCAGGTTTCCAACAACCAGGCTGACTTGAGCCTGAACAGGATCAGGATGGAAATACAAGCAAACAGCAGAATTACAAAGAATACATTATTGGAGTGTAATAATTGCCTTGTACAATTATGATGCACATACAGGTACATTTATGTATCTACTACCTGAGTGGGAAGTTCAACTGGTAAATACTTTCTTTAAAATATTTCACATTTGATTTTAAGTCAAATCATCCACAGGTGTTGTTTCCACTATCAGAAAAAAAAAGGTCTTATTTTCCTCTGTAGAACCCTAGGAACTAAATTTGTACTTTCTAACAGTTTTTCAGATATGACAAAATATCACAATAAAAATAAATTTGGTGATGAATTAAGGTAATTATAGTAATGCCCACGGAATTACACATTTTACTAATATAGATATTCTCAATAACTTGATCATCTAACAAAATGCCCAATCCACAACCGAGTTCCCGCCATGTTAAACATTTCCAAGTCTTTCTTATTATAAACTAATTTACATACATTCTCATCTTTTTAATGCATATATGAGATTGTTCAGGGTGTTGATAACGAAAAGAATTATAAATGGGTCCACAATGCCGTGGACGGCTTAATGGACACTAGCACTTAGCAAATTTTTGTTGGCAAAAAAAATCAGCTGAGGCGCTGAAATTTGCTGAGCACACAAAAGTATGTACTTAGCAGAAACTGTTTCAATGGCTAAAATACTGTGCAAAAGAATTGTACTTTCGACTAGTTTTCCGCTTAGTTTTTACTGAGCACAAAAATCTACTGAGCAATATTTGCTGCTATTGCAATCGGTCCAGCCATGAACCAATCCTTGGCAGCGCCCACGGCCACTGCACAGCAGTTTGAACTGGCAATCATGTTTTTTTGTGTGTGTGAAACAACTTATTTCTGCACTCTTTGCACTCCGTGAAACTTCACCCCCACGACTGTCTAAGCACCGGACGATTTATGTATCTGCCGAGCATGTATAAGAGCCCACAGAGAAAGCATGACAGAGCCCACCTGAAGGACAATCGAAGTGGGTAAATTTGGGTATTTTAAGTACAAAGAGTGTACCCATACCACATGTGTCCTCTTAGCAGGTCTGCCATACTTCAGACAGGCTGCTAACTGAGGGCACTCTCCGTGCTGTGGACCCTACTGCATGGTATGCACTGTTTCCTGCTGACCTGACGCACACTTTCGGGAAACTTTAAAAGACTTTGTGTGTGACCTGGCACAGGGCAGCCTGCCTCAATCTCACAGGCTCGGGCTCCATCGGGCCACTACTCTGGGCGTGCTTCTGCACTTGGTCAACTATACCAAGAAGCACGGATAGATTACTGTTAGCGGAGGTTGGACAGGAGGGTTCCTGAATGTTTTTGTTTCACCCATATGCAATTGGTCGTGCGTAAAGATGCTTCCATATGACTGCAGATAACATCCTTGCCCAAAGATATCTGCCATGAAAAAATTGAATGACATGAAAAGGAGTATTCTTTCCCCATAAATATAATTATACTTGTCTCTTTACTTATGAACAAATTCTCACAATTCCCTTGAGGGACACATAACATTATTTCTTAAATAGTGCATAGAGATTCCGATAATAAATACTGTTAGACCTTCCCAATATTTATTTCAATATCTAACTACATACATACATCCAGACCCCATTACAGCCTACACAATACAACTGCACATGTGTATAAAATTTATCTAATAGAGCAAAGAAAGTTTGACAGTTTCTCCTTTTTTCGTTACTGGTCACAAAGATTTTTCGATATATACAAATATCATGTCAAAATCTTCAAAAAAGGTTAATCGTCAACATCATACTAAACCTGGTATCTGAGTAATTCCACACAAAATCACTCAGGAAATCTCTAAGGACACAAAGACTCGTTTTCACGAATCCGTGAAACCAATTGGTGAAGTACACAGTGAACCCCCACTAAGAAATCGATTGTGTTGCTTTGTTTTTAAGCCACGGTGAAACTCACTGTCAAATCCACACTTGAACCCACTGTAAAAACCAAAAACCCACCTTGAAATCAACAGTGAAATCCAGAGTAAAAAACACTGTGAATCCCTAGGATTCATAAAAGCGCCTTCCACTGGTTCCAAGCAAAAAGAGGAAGGCACTTCTATATTTAGCATCAAAACATTAGAGACAAGCACTACACTTTCAAAATCTAGTCCAAAGTCAAGCTAACATCGAGCCTACATGCATGAACGTGTACACTAACTGTGCTAAAATTCTAATTTTCCCTCTCTTTTCAACCCTTGCCAACATGACTGCAGCGCGTGAAAAACTACTCCATGAAGTTTTGCCAATCACTCTCCACTCAAGAGGAGCAGGCTTCATTTTGCAGTAAAACAGACTACATAAAGAATACCAAATACACCAAACGAGAATACCATAATGCATAATATCATAGGAAGAATGACAGTCTCCTACCATTTCTCTCTAGAGCACATCTCTCTAGGTGTTGTTTATCAATGACGCAAACGTTATATGCTGAGTAAATTCCAGGCCCGAACAAGTGGTCCAACTGGCGGTAAGAATCAACTTGAGGGTAAATACGCTGGGGGTAATCATTTGGTATGACAGCGATCCAGATGTACATATATGCTCTGAGCACAGCAGGGAAAAAAAGTGCCTACGGGTGGGGTGCGGTTATCAGCGTGATAGTAGATACAAGAGGCTGGTGAGGGTGTATTCATTTGTCTTGTGAGAGATGTTTTGTGACTCGAGTATCGCTAGTGAGACAAATCTTGCAAGCGATGAGCATCCAGTGTACGACCAGGGCAGGATCTCGCGGATGCACTAACTGGGGAGCAGACAATCTGTGCAAGCCGAAGGCCGGTTTATACTTCAGGTGAGCGCAACAGCGGAGTGAAATGCACTCAAGTTGAAATGTATTCAACTTCTGCAATTCATAGCACACACTCACACATGATCTGACGTCGGGAAGTTGGGTTTGCATTCACGCTAGTGCCAACCATGACCCAGAAGAATTTTGCAAAACTTTGACACATTTCACAGCATTGATGTACGTGTGCATGTACCCAAAGGTTCAATTGGTATGTCATTTTCAGCAATTTCTGCTTCAGAAGTTGTTGCGTCCTTTGCTGGGCTTACTGGCCCCATAATCAGCAGGAAACTGTGGACTCAATAGCATCCTGAGTTCGGGACGAGTAGCTGACCCAATGGAAAGTGAGCATCTGAGTCTTGTGAGCAACATTCAACACTACTCGTGATGAACATCCACAATACAGCAGAATCAAACACAGATGTACGATATGCTTCAGGTTTCAGAATAATGGGCACTCACTGAGCACCACAGCAAGGTTGTACAAAACGTTTATTGGGGGGTGACGTTAAAGACTAGTCAAATGACGTTTAGAAGTAAAGAATTAACTTGCACGGGTTCATTGAGCTCTCTTGTACCACGGAGTGCAAGCTGGACATTTAAAGATTATTTGCCATAGCCCAGATTGAATAATTATTTCACAGCAATTATTACACAGCAAGACTGAACTACAGAATGAAATTCGGTCTACAAACTGGCTATTTCAGCTTTTGAAACCAAAAAAAAAAAAAAAATGCCATGCTCAGGGCTCGAAATTGGGCGAATCATCACGGGAGAAAGTACTTGCTCCCTAGGCTGCTGAATGTGTCACTTTACAGGAGCAAGTAGCTCCCAATACAAGATTAGAGACATATGTTCGATAAAGGAAAGACCCTGGTCCTTGCTGTTGCTTTTGTTTAAATTCATGACACTGATAACCTACTGTACGGCTTAGACTTTGGCAGATATAAAGCCTTGATTGAGTTGTTATTTTTGTGAGTTGCATGTGACGTACAATTTAGTAGTGAGCAAAGATTGTATAGCCCCTTCGCGACACTAAGCAAAAAGTCGGGCACCGGGCCTTTCTAACGTGCACATGCATGCAGACGTAAAAGGGAACTAACTGCTGCAATAGAGCATTTTTGAAATGGGAGGATTAGGCTGAGACTATGGTTTTACTGGTTCCAGCTATTTTGGAGCATGACTGGAACCAGGGAAACTGAAGTCTAAGCACGAAGGGCCAGTTTCCATACAGTCGTGACACTGGCCGCGGGTATGCGTGTGTTCCTGTATCGGCGAGCATTGCATGCGAGACTGCGGCGTGCGCTCGGTGACATCGTAAACAAAATTTTACCGTGTTATGGTTCCGTACAAAGCTGATCCGAAGTGAAGTAAAAAAGTTCAGGTATTTTTCATGACAAAAGTAGAAACAAACGGTAAATATGCTCAGGTACATGGAATCAAACGGGCATAAGTACCGGTACTTGCGCCCGTCATTATGATTTACGGGCGCATTTCTGAGGCCAGCAGGTGCATTTTAGCTACCTGCGCCCGTTAATTTCGAGCCCTGATGCTGGTATTTACTAGTAGCATGAATGAACGGTAGCATGAATGAAAAACAGCTGCGGTATTCTGCATTTAAAAAGTTGTTACCTACTCTCAAGCTGTGATACCTCCAGTTATTCCTGTACAGTGGTAAGCAAGTACAGTACAGGCTATGTGTGCAGTACCTGGGTCACTGCACACTTTGTTCTGTGTTAGTTGGAATAATAATACGCGCCTTATCGGACAAAATTTCGCCCTGAACTGGACCATACTCAATTTCTTCGCCGTCCACGGTGATAATGCCGTCTTCGGTGCGGGGAACTAGGCGGAACGCTTTGACAAAGATCGACTGAGTAAACGGCAGAGTCAGATGCTTCCCTGTTTGTATGGCATCCACAAACTGCACCATGTTCCGGCGGGTCTGGGGGAAATGCAAATACTGCACGCTGATGATGCCCTCATCAAACTTCCGGCCCGGCCAGGCTTCGACATCCTCGGCAATGTGGGAGATGTAGTTGAACAGAATGCCGACGAAATCTCCCTCTATGGTGGTCCATCCGGCAGGGAGTGGGTCTCTAACATTTGGTGGAAGGAGCGACGATTGAAGAGACGACTCTATACTTCCACTACAACCTGAAAGGTTTGCTGGGGGTATGTCACTGTTGCTTTGTGGTGGGGCCAATTCAGCCGCCTTGCCACTGCCGGGTAACTCGCCATCTTCGGTGATAAACTCCTCGGAGAAGGCCAGCCCATTCTCAGCTTCTGCCTCGGTCAGATTGGCATGCAGGGACCTGAATCTGGGCAGGGGCTGTCTGGGCATGTCTAACCCTGCCGGGGTCGTATCCATCGTGCTGCGGGGACGAGGCAAGCCTCGCCTTGTCTTATTCTTTGGAGGCCGCTGCTTGAGATGCTCATACTGCTCTTGGTTGTCCACGGGGAGGAAGGACAGGATCCCGCGGTAGCGCCGCAGGTTGAGGACACGGATGATGGTGCCGATGGTGAAGCGGGGCTTGCCCATCCAGCGGAGGCGTTCACTCTCGATGTCAATGTCAGCGATGATTCCCCAGGTCAGGGCCAGGAAGGAATGGATGTGATGGCTTTTTGTGTTGATGGAGACCAGGTCCATGGGACGGTGGCCTCCCTTGCAGACCACAAAAGCAGCGTGTAGGGCAGGGAGCTTCACAGTTTGTTCTCTGCATTTCATGGAAGACACAGAAGCGGATAAGATGATCAACGGATTTGCAGCCTCAATCTTGGACCAAAACTGTGAGGTCACCATTTTTTTGGAGTGACCAAATTGCGCCAAATGAACAGGCTCCGGGGAAGTGCTGGCATTAAACAGATAACAGTATCCAATTGTAAGATCACCCCAGATTATCAGAAGTCACTCATGCCTGCACTAATGCACCTACTCTGAACACCACTTACTCCTCAACCTTGTTTTTTCGAATTTGATTGTCCTTTTGATCCCCCCAAGACCACTTGCAAAGCTCTGTGAAGTGCTAAGGCCAATTGACTCGGGATCAATATCAAGGAGCTCATCAGCAGGCATTAAATGCTTGACAGTTGTTTCTGATTAGCAAAGAATACTGTATAGTACATGGTATTGGGGTGGGAACAAGCTCTTGCTCAGAAAGTACATGTATATTCCAGGCTTGGCCCATTTCTGCATGAAGGAACTAACTCCTCAACCAATGAGACACAATGAAACCAGGAGAAGTGCAGGTTGCACCTGCCCATGGGAGAGACTGAATTTGGTTTAGCTCGTACCAGACTTTAAGGGGTGCAGGTGGCCAAGTGATTAAGGTTTGCGACTCCTGCCAAGCGGGTCAGAGGGTCGACTCCAGCTGCTGACCATAAGTTGTGGTCTTGGACAAACTACTCAACCCTTGCTTGCCTTTCTCCACCCAGGAGTATAAACGGGTGCCGGCATCAGCTGGGGAACAACCTGCTACCGACTAGCATCCCAAGGGGGGAGAGGGATATATATATACTCAGTCTTTTCATGCCAAGGAAACGGGAGGTAAGTACTGGGCATGGTTGAGCCACAAAGCTCGGACCAGACTTGTGTGTTGCTTACCCGACTTTGGACATGACTGCAGCATAGAGGGCATTGCCAGAACCAGCTGGTATGATGCCGATGGGGACTTTGAGGACAGAGGATGGGTCTTGGTGGTTCATCATGCCATTCAGCACCTGTACACAATCACAAAGCCGAGGTTATAATGTACAGCATATTTGTCATCCCCCCCCCCACATTCCTGCCGATTCCCGAGGAAGTGGTGGCAAAGTGAGACTTGGCCAAGGGTTTCGGTCGGGGGACCTTGGCTCCATCTAGGCATGTAACCTTGGTGAGGGACACGAGGGGGTGCAAACAACTTTTGAAGAGGCAACTTACAGGAACTCAACTCTGACCTGAATGGGGTGTATTGTTTTTATTCATTTCAAGATTTCATCTGTTACATTTGCCAGGAGGAACGTGTCCCTGTGTGTTAACTTCCTAGGATATCCATCTAGCCTACATGTAAGAGCTTGGTACATTGCAACAGATTGCAACAGATTAGGCAGCTTCGTAAAATATTTTCAGAAATGTATTACACAAATTATGAGATGTTTCACACACTTTAAGTGGCCTGATTGGAGATAAAGCTCACAGTACAAAGGAAATAAAGCAGCTTAAAAGATGTAACAACAATGTGGGTGAGTTTTACCCCACCAGCAAGAAAGTGCAAGCAGTCTACCTCATAGACCAGACCATCTCCAGCCACCACGATGATTCCTTGCCACTCATCAGGATCCAAAGATGCTGCCATCTCCCTTGCTTGGAACTGCTTCTCTGTGACACCGAGACAGAGGATGTACCACCACAGAGTTAGTATAAGCTGGGGTTTTGGAGTACAATGTACAGGCACAGGTGCTCCAAAGTCTATGATAGTATCATTTTGAGAATAATGGACGAGCTACATCTCTGATCACACCTTCCAATCACAAGTGCATTCTGCTCCCATTGGCTGAATGGAAGGCTACACTGGCATACATGTACATACATGTACACACCCACACTGTAGGGCAGTGCCTAATATCCAAATATCTGAATATTCGATCAATTATCAAATATTTGAATATTATTTTCCTAATTGAATATTCGAATGTAAATTTCATGAAAGGAACGGGGATTTTCTTTTGTTTTAAATGAGAAAAATTGCACTATGGAGGCTTGCTTCAAGATGATTCAAATGAAAAACGATTCGAAATATAAATTATTTTTAACACAATTTAAAAGGAATAGAAATTTTCAACAGGGCAAGGAGTATTTTCGTCTCTCAATAATGCTAAATCATGGCTGGAGATACTCCTAGACATGAAAAGATATTATAGTGATCATATTGAACAACTGTGTGCATTACTACAATTGATTTGTACATGGTTTGTTCCTCAATAATCTACCGTTCAGTACAACCAAATATTCAGATATTCGATCGAATTAAAGGTCGAACATTCGACTAGTGAATTATTCCAATTGACTCAGCCCTACCACACTGTACATACATGCATCCCTATCAGGTGTACCGGTACATGTATAAAGACAAGACAGGATGGATAGTCATTCACCGCGTTCAGGGGACAAGTTCTTTTTTGGGGGAAATTGGAATCGGGTTGCGGGGACATTTCTGAGTCACGATCTGTGCATTTTTAAAATTCAGGCAACAAATGTTGGAGAGTACTAATACTACACAGAGTTAAGACGATGAAGAAAGATGGTAACCGGTATTGACGATGCACGGTACTGACTGTGTCATTTGATTACGGAAACTTGAACTATGGAGTCTGCCTGATTTTTTATTTGCAGTTCCAGGGACCCTGGGCCTGAATAAGACAGTAATGGCCATATCATGTACAAGAATCAGGTCAAGTGCAGCAACCTTTGTACTTTGATGATAATGCCGGTGGTACGGTATCGACACACGTGCAAATACACAGATCAATGCGTATACATGTACAGACTACGGAGTAGGTTACATGTATATGCGCATGTACATTCATGCTAAAATTACCGGTAATGTTTTAAAGTTTTACAACCGACAGTACCCTGTACATGTACATGTACCTGTGTCGTGTACAGTACCAATGTCACAAAACCAAATGGCCACATCTGACATGGAGCAGAGCAAGAGATCGAAAGTGTTGCTTTTTGTACATGTACGTAAACATGAAATAGTAGCAGCAATACGCAGACATGCACTGTGCTGCATCTGTCAGGGTTAGGGTTCAGTGTCTACAAGGAGTGGATTCATTTGCTACTCCCTTGCATGTACCTGTATATAAAAGAAAAATATTGATACTGTGCACGTGTACAAGTTTTAGTACATTCATTTACATGTACAGTGTACATGTATCTTACTAAGTTTACATGTTTGTCCAAATGTGCACTGTACAATGTGCTGGTGCCAGCATGTGTTCAAATGCCAATACCTGTAGCCATACTGTCCTCCCGGTACCCCAGGAATTCTATCCAGAAGGGCAGAAGGGGGCGTTGTGGGAGAACAACCTGCAATGCACTGTACAGAGGGGTATGCAAATTAGACCCTGTGCAGGGTCCCAGATTTTCCAAGAATCCCAAGGTTTTGGACTACTCGTATTTTTGTGGGATTGAGAAAGGAACGTTCATCACCGGCGGTACATTTTGGACTCGGTGCCCCTTGAAGTCAAACCATAAATGGACAAAGAATGTGCTCCTGGACGGGGTTGTTGCACTGTGGCCGATTTGAGGATTGAGGAAGTTTCCCACCAAAAAAGGTCAACGTTTTGCAATCCTTCAACTATTGCGGCTACATGTATTGAACAGTACATGTACATGTATATCCAAGACTGTCAGGGTGACATGTAATATGAGAAACCAGAATTTCAAACTGAAAGCCTTCAAATGTCTGACAGTTCTTATGTACACCGTATGACTATTAATTGATGTACATGTACTACGGAATACAAATGTAGATCCTTGTACTGTTAACTTCACAAATGGACCAGTTACATGCTGGCCTATCCCTTTACAATGTTTCTTAAGTTGGTGTACTGGTACATGAACTGTTCAAAAAAGTATAATGCATTACACTCTACATGTTTTATTTGTCTTTTGTGGTACTGTAATTTTACCCCCAAAATGGGAAGTTTTCTATCCCATACACGTATGCTTGCATGTAATACATTTTCAAATAACCAGTGCGTTCTGGTACATGATTGAAGTACATGTACATGTACAAGCATTAAGCACATGTGCTATGTACATGAATATTGTATCTAGTGTATAGCATGCATAAATCCACTGCTGACATGCATGCATTTACTGTGCAGAAGCTTCGACAGGCATGAAAACCATTTACACCTCCTCGGATGACTTGGAACGGAGCACACACTGTATGATTTTATGCACGTGGAATACAGGGAAGCATTTTTGTGCCCGCATGTACCGGTGCATGTATGGATCAAGGGTGGAAGGGCAGGGTTAACGGAGATGCAGGGCCAGGATGCTGTCTAGAGAACATCGGGCAGCGCCGCATTACACTGTGCAGGAGAGCTGCCTTATGACTCCTGATTACAAATGGAACGATTTGACACTTCAATACCGGTAGACCCTCCGGTTTTGGTGGGTGACGGGCTACTGGGAGTAAATTATTCATGTTGAGACAGGGGGTTAAGGATGCAGCAGGAAGATTAAAGGAAGATTGTGGGATCAAGGATGAAATCAAAATGCCTCAACATTCTTCTTTTCCTCATCTTGCCCAGTATTCCCTCAAGTGGTTCTCCCATCTTAATTCTTCTCTCCTCATTCCCGTTCTCTCATCTTAATTCTTCTCTCCTCATTCCCGGTGTAATCCTCTTCCACCCAGTCTCCCTCTCGGCGATATTTGCTCACTACCAACTGCCCCAGGATCTCCAGCTTTAGTCTCTCTTTTTTTTCCTCTCTCATAAAGATTCTTCTCTGTTTCACACATCTCCTGCCACTGGTCTTGCGTCGTTGGCCACCACCACTCTGCTCTAAGCTATTTTTCCATTTTTTTCTCCTCGGTACTGTTTCCTGCACTTATAGCAGGATTTTTTACCATATGGCTCATTAAATGTTATGTGCATTTGAATGTTTCTTTATTTGGATGTTATAGATGCCATTATTATTATTACCATCATGACACCCCCCCCTCAGTACATGAACTTGTCTCCGCCTTTCCTTGTTGTCTTTAATCCTCATCCCTTTCCTCTGTCTCCATTGTTCTGTGTTATCCATTCTCAGGACTTATCACACATAAATCAGGTGTCAGTCTTTCCTGTTATTTCTGTGTGCACAATGCCCGCATTTACCTCCAAAAGGGAAAGCGGTGGTTTTTCCAGCAGAATGTACAATGTCTGAAAAGGTCTCTTGCGAAATCCAGCCGCACAAAGGAAACCTGTCTTACCAGTGGCATGGGGAAGGAGCCCAGATGAACGGTTATTTCACCAGCATGAGCGAGCATTCACTACTTCACCGTTTGTATGTGGGGTGCAGCTCCTTGTGGTGATTTTTTTAACTTATCGGATGAAGTTTTCTACTCGTAGCTTGGGGGACTTTCCAGAAGATTGGCAAACAAACCGGTCCCACGTGACCAGTCCACTATTATTTGCGTGACTTTGAGCATGCACTCTTTAGCTCAAGCATGACATAAACAACAGTGGCCTGGTCACGTAGGACAGGTGTGTTTTCTGTCCCAAAGTTTTCCATTCAAATGCATTTCCTTAAACTTCATGTTCAGAATCAGGCAGCGTCAAACATATGGTCCCTGCACACATGCACACACACATGTATGTATGTGGGATCTTCTGGTACCAGTATGTAATTGTAACTGCCACCAGCTACATACATACAGGTACATTTTGTACTGTACTTTGGAAAACAGCGACTGGGTTCAGCCCGCATCAGCTCTTTGGTTTTTGTACGAGCTTCTTGTCAGATGTTGCTCAGTTGTGTTTTTCCCTCCAGTAATTTGTTTCCAAGACAGACACCACAAAGTTCTGTACATGTATCAAGCACATACATCAGTCCTGACCCGAAGGTGTGTACACAACTGTGCCGTTGTGATGATGTCATCACATGATTTTTTTTTATTTATTCATTTTTCTCATAGTGATCACTGTTTTAAATCTATTTCTTGAACAAAAGGTATTTTCAAAACTCGTCTTGAGTAACATTTGATAATTTATGAAGACGTACATGTTCATGCACATGTAAATGTTTTCGGAAAATTTCATCACAATGCACTTTTGTTATCATACAAGACAACATTCGACGGGACATGCAGTGGGTGCGGAAGGTGTGGCTTGGGTGACTTTTTTCAGCTCGTTTTGCACACTTGTGCACATGTAAACAGAGGTGAGTTGTTTTCTGTAATGAAATTCGCATTTCAAATGTTACCGTAATTATGGTGCAGTACATGCACATGTTAAACAACAAACAAGACCGTTATGTGTACGTGGCATAAACACTCCCACCTGTGTCCTCAAATTGTGAAAAAAGTCATCAGATATGCTAAATTATTAGTTACTGTATGCTGCATACACAACGTTAAGACATACATGTACCGATACATGTACACTGAACAGGTAGGGCTTGAATGCAGGGAGTTCAAGGACACATGCAGAGATGCCGCCATTGAGGATGAGGAATCCATAGGGCCTCCCCCAAAGCCCAAACTTTATCGCACTGTATTTGGTATGAACGCATACAGTACAGCCTGTACATCGCGTCACGCACACACTTGGTTGGTATAGCAAATACATGTATGCTCCCTTAGACTCTACCGAAATGCACTGTAACGTACTGTACATGTACAAAACCAACACAGATATTCATGTAATTTTTTTATCATCACAGTTTGTTTTAAAATCTGGAAGGGTTTAAAAGGCGGCTGTAAGGCCGTTAAGTTGACCTCCAATCTGGACGCCTTCTGGCCAAATTGGCAGGGGTTGGCATCTCTGCACATGTCCATGTACCGTACATGTAGCATGAAAATACTATCCCCCTTTCCATTTTTCAACATCAATCAAAGACCTTTTGCACTTTATTCTACACCCATGCTTGCTGAGGGTACAGCAGGATGCAGAGTACTTAGGAACCTCACAGATGGGGGAGGCTTGTTTCCCATGTTTGGTGTTCCCGGTAGGTTCAAACCCAACCACACTCTCCTCTAACGGGTAATGCTCTTCAAAAATAAAACTTCAAATTCTTCGTTCCCCTCCCCCAAAGAAGATCAGGTAATGGGAACATTTAAACTTTTTTCCACTCTTAACCTTTGGCATGCAATCCATTTACAGTACAATGCACTCATGTGTAGTATTCATTGTTTGCAAGTGGTGCCATAAAAACACAATGCAGTCAGAAACTTCATACAATGATACATGTAAACAGACTCTCTTAGTTCAAGATTTTATCACACAAACTCAAAAATGCTTCAAAACGTTTTAACCAACGAGTCCTTGTTGGTTTGTACAAAAAATGTACAAATGATGAATTTTTGAGAGAGAAAAAAAAGGGGTTGATTTTCACAACGGGTGGGGAGCATCTGCTTACTTGTGACAACCACCTTGTAGTCAAACTCGGCATTCTTGAAAACTGGCTCAACCTGCTTGCTGAATATCTGCACTCCCTTGCGGCGTCCGCTGGCCGGGTTGACAAGCACCAGCAGCTTCCTGGCCGGGGGCAGACAGGCAGGTGAAATATCTGCAGACAGAAGCAAAAGAGGGATTAGGTGTGAGAAAAATGTGCCTACAAATGTACATATGTATGTACAGTACATATCTGGGCCTCATGCACATGTACTAGTATGCCTGTATTTCCCCTGGGGTGCACTAGTGACCTCATTGCCAATCCATGGGCTTTAGATTCTTCTGGTACATGCAGGCAATAACCCTCTTCCCCAACAAAAAAAAAGAACGGGAGAAAAGGGAATCGGGTTGGCGTGGTGGTTCTTTCCACGCCTTCCACCTTTCCACGCTTTCCGATCCAGGTTCGAATCCCTGCTCCATCCCTACCAGATTCAATGGGTTTTACCCAGACTATTCCTCTGGGGTTTTCCTCCCAGCCTCCCACCTCTAAAACTGTAACTGCTTTTCATTGTCTCCTCTCCACAGGCTTCTTCAGGCTTGAAAGCTACAGTGCCTAGGGTGCCGTTTGCGCCAAAATGGCAGCATGGGCTAGTATACTCCCCAGGGAGCTGAGATGGTTTCAGGAATGTTCAGATGACGTGAGCCCGATGTGCAGCCTGGGATAACAATAACACAGCACATTGAGACATTCCGTAATATGCACTGTATAAGAACTGATTATTATTAATGTACATGTAACATATCCAGCTCAAGAAACTTAAACAAAACAGCGACAGCAAAGTGAACGATTAATCATTGTCAACTTCATCAATGCTTGTCAACTTATTAACTTCGTAGCTGTTTTACTTGCAGCAAATATAAGGATTGTGTTTTGTTAATTGGCACAAAACAAGTGCACACATAAAGCTGCATTTTCAAGCTGCATCTGTTTGAGGTAAGACAGGCTGAATGCATCTATGCAGTTTCAGCAAGTACCGGTACATATTCATGTGTAATAGCACATCAGTGTGGGGCACTGGCAACCTCTCCCACCCCCATCCCCTTCAGCTGGTTAAATGGGCTCAGAAATTACACTGGGGTACATGGAACAAAACACTAGTATAAGTTCTTCAATCTACGGTCACAAATGCTTTGGAAATCATCATTGAAAGCTCCTGGATACCCTTACAAGAATTGCCTGTGTCAAGTCTTACGCATGTACATCTACACTCATCAAACCACTTCCCTTTATTTCACAGCCTCTCTCCCCCCCTTCCTTTCTGAAGAAAAAGTAAGACTGCTTTGGGCAAGTTTGCAAACTACAGAGACTACAAAATGAAATATACCCATACATGTACAGTGTACGTGTACATACATGTACATGTACATGTACAAATGTATTGTACCCCACACACTGGAACATGTACATGTACAATGTATGGGCTTAAAGCACATGTACGATGTACATGTACTAGTGCATGCGTACCAACTGTTACAGTATAATTGGGGCCAAAATATAAAAAGCCTGGTGCTACAATAATGCAATGTACACTCCATCTGATTAGGTACAACAAAACCACAAACCCAAACGAGATTCAATCTGTAGACCTGTGCAGGAAAAACATGGACATGTATTACAGGTACGCGTGATTCGAGCCAGCTGATTATGTACCACCTGCGCAATATGTAGCGATACGATATCACGCCACCCGATCATCTTTAGTTCGTCTTAACGCGTGATGCTGCAAAACCAACAATATGGAAACTGAATGGACATCATCACAGGCACTCAGTTTCTGTTTTGATAATACAGCTGAATAAAACTCCAGTGACTTTCATTTCTAAATTTCCTCTTGACTTGAGCACAGGGAAGTTGTACTTTATGATGTGCATGTGGCAGATGAATTTCTCCCCCATTTACTGTACTTCTGACATTGCATTGTGTACTCAGAATTGCTGTTTTTCACGATGAAATTCAAATTTCATCAAGCTTCTGTAACAAGTGAGTCCTACATGTTCATGTACCATATACATGTGTGTACATGTACATGTGTTCTTATTCCTCCATGATGCACATTTATGGGATCTCGCCGAGCTCATTTTTATAAATCACTTCCAAATAGGGTCTGCTCTTTTTGTGTCATGGTTACATTTTTCCTACATGTACATGTAGCCTGCTAAAACTATGGTTGGCCGCCAGAACAAAATTAAAACGATAATTCACAAAGTATAAAAATCCCATGCAGCTACCAGTAACAAAACACCAGGTAAAACTGTCATTCATGTACCTGAAAATACAACCCTCTTTACAATCCATGAGACAAATGCACACTATGCATGAAGTCGAGGTAACATTTTAAAAAGCCACCAAAGGGGGATTTTCTTGCAAACTTTGGCCACCCATAATGGTACAAATTGTAGGCAAATTGAGAGTGGTCTTTACATGTACATGTACCGATACATGTACAATGTACATGTATGTACATGTACCTGCAAATACATGCACTTATTACTGCACCACACATTAAACATTGTACATGTACTTTGTCCACACTGGTACACGTACATGTATACATGTACACTGTACTGTATATGTACCGTATAATGCACCTCTGTGCTAATGTCTCCACAGATTTCTGGAATATCAAAACTGCAGAAAAAGAGGGAAAAATGATCAACACAGGATCCAAAAAAAAAGCAGTCAGTATCAATCTCCCATACTGTTCCACTGGCATTTCATATTATTTCTCACCAAACATTCAACCTGTCAGTGTTGTATTGTAGTTGGGCCAACCATTTCTGGGTCTCGAGTCAGAATCCAAGTCTGAAAAATCCCTTTCTGAAAATATGAGTTTTAGTCGTTCAATCTATGTTCTTCTACACAAAATGGCACAAATAATGAATGGATATGTGCTGGATACATGTACACATGTGCATGTACATGTACAATGCAGATATTTATAGTTTAGTAATATTGTGACATGTATGAACAAAAACAGGGCTGATTTTTTCTCAGTGTTTACACCAGTGTCACATACTGGTACCCTGGTACACGTACATGTACATGCATCAATTATTCTGAATATAGCATTTAACCCCACTTCATAATATCCAAATGCCTTACAACATAGAGAAAATATTTTTCAAAAATAAAAAAAGTCATACATGGGTTTTATGGGAAAGAATTCTGAAGGTTTGCAACAATATACGGGTACCTCCTGTTTATGATTGTTATGTTGAAAGGGTAGCGGAGACAGCACACTTGTCATATTTGGGGTGGACTCATGCCAGATGGGGGCTGAGTCCTCCAGTCTTTTGGCCAAGTCCAAGTCCAAAACAACCAAGTCTACATGTGTAAGTCCATCAAAAATGGACTAGAGTGTGGACTTGAGCTGAAGGACTCTCCAATTATTTGAATGTTCTGACATTTGATCGATGACTGAATAGCTAAATACATTCATTTTCAAAATTGAATATTTAAAGTACAAATTGATGAAATAAACATATGGCAAACTTTGATTGCAGTATTTGAGCAGCGACAGCCAGTACAGTGATGAGTAATAACACATTTATCCATGGAGTATTCCTCCATGATGTCCACGTACTGTAGATGTACTGTAGCAGTATCCAGTATTCAATACACCATCCTTTATCTACTCAGTGCACATATACCTACTGTGTGAAGTGAGCACTTCCTTGGACTTGTACCCAGCGGTAATTATTCATTAACTCACAGAAAACCTCAAAGCCATGACTTCCTCTGTCCACGTAAGAGTTCCTCGCGAATATTACTCATATCATGTGGTACATGTACATGTACATGTATATACTTCGTTCTAAAACTACATGTGCACTTCCTTGTTTTACTTGTTTTGGTTGTTAAAACGGGCATTATGTAACAGACCAGTAATCTCAAGTGTCAATACAGTCTCCTACTGAGTACCAAACTCTTTCCACAGGCCTAACTGAAAACAGATTTCCGAAACAAAAAGCTTGGAAGACTCTAATTCAGTTGCACCAGGGTGTGAGGCATTGCAAATTCTGCTTGTACAAAGTGAAAATCCAAATTTACCCAATACTTTAGGCATACATAATTATTAGGAATAATCCCACTGCTTCCAACGCAAACCTACAAGAGGTCCCTTTTTTATTTACAGTATGAAAGAAAAGTAATTAGTACCCCAATCCTTGCATCATTAAGAGCAAACTTGTTTAAAACTTCTAATGCCTTGTCTTTTTTTTTATCAAAACAACAAAAAAACAGAAACGGAAAACACAAACCAATAACAACAATACCCAGGCAGACAGGAAGCAGGTTCCTCGGATGTTCCTGGCTCTGCCGGTATGCTTGGATTAATACATGTGTGGCGGAATGGCAGAAATGGCGGGGGGGGGAGGCCGTCTCAGACGTGTGTCAGGACTCAATCAAAAGGAAAAAAAGGGGATATCATGTCTCTCAAGCCGACCCGTTACCGACACCTCCGACGATAGTGCTGCACCAAGCAGAAAATTTATAGGCCCTAAACCTTCGGAGTTCCACCTCGCTGGTTTAGTATTTGGAGATCCAAGACAAGGATTCGCTGTCAAAATATATGACCCAGTGAAGAGATAAATCGAGCAATTAAGAGTGTAAGATTTTTCTTAAAGACAGCCTATCCACAAAAGGAATTCACAATGCAGGCCAGTTTCAGAACAACTCAACAATATTAATTTAATTCAAGTCCGACAAGGCAAGGATGAAATGAGAATAAGTTTTATACAAAGTTAATTTGTATACTATACAGTTAATAAATGCCCACGAATCCAGCTGATTGCGAGAGCTCTAATAGCTCTAATAAGTCCTCAGAAACATAGGTCAAAGAATCATGAATGAACGTAATTACGCCCCACTTTGACTGTGCCAAGTGCAGTGATGTCATTTTTCATTAATATTCATGAGCACTGTCTACCAATGGAGCAGACGGTCTGTCCCAAAAACTTCGGAAAATAATTATCTACAAAAATACCTGCCCATCAAAACTCAATCTAAAGACTTCATTTAGGAGAGATAAAATAAACAGAAGTTTTTACTCCTAAAGGTGCCAATTCTACAGTCTAAATATGAAAATAATCGAATAAAAACTTTGGACGAATGGTGAGTAAAGTCAGTGAAACGGAGGCAGCCATTTTGAATCTTCCTAACTCTATTTTTAGTACATACATGTAACAACACATGGCGGTGCACAAAACAGCTGATCATGGCGGTTGAAATAAAACCAACATGTTTTAAGCAGGTTACACTCCAAAAAGTCAACCAATTCCCCAGACTGCTGGTAAAACATAAGGTACATGTAAGCTTATGGAAGATAATTAGGAAAAATTCTGGAAGGTAATTCTGTTAAGAAAAGAAATAATCTGCATCACAAGAAAACAACTGGGGGCATTTTCGCTACACATGTAATTTATCCCTAACCCACTGGGGCCTTTTTGCTGGGGCACACCCTCAGTCCTCCAAACTCCTCTAGTGGCCCTAGTCCGAAAATTGCATTCATCCTCAGTCCTCCAAAATCCTCCAATCTTTGCACTTAGCTTCAAAATATGAGGTACATGTATCCAGCTCCACAATCCTTCAAAATCCGCCGGCAATTCCTACCATTGCATTGAGGCATGGCAAATGGCTTTCTTTAGCAGTGCAGTTGATTTCAAACAAAAGTTGGGCTAAATTTATGCATCACTAAGCATAAACAACACAAGGTCTAACCCACTACCTTCACAATGGCATCCTTCGCAATCAGCCATACACTTTCCCCATTCTTCCTCAATCCTCCAAAATCCTCCAAAATTGCCTGAAGGATTTTGGAGGATTGTGAAGGGTTAGGGTTTAACAACTGAAAAATTGTGGGAAAAGCAGTTCACAAATTGTGCATAAAAGGTGCTGCAGCGCTTCCAGCCAGTGATGGGAAAACAGCACAAGCCACAAATAACCCACAGGCCAGCACACATGCCATGAGGTCACCATGTGCATTAGACACTTAGGCGCTACATGTATGTATGAATCATCACCACAAATCCTCTCTGCCAGACTTGTTCAGTGTAAAGTGTATATGTACCTACACATCAGTAATGCAAGGGAGGAAAGTGGCCCACAATTGAGGACTTATGAACTATAAATCACTTTTCTGAGGCAAGACGTTGGTTAGACCCAACATGTGCTCACAAACCCTGGCTGCCAGTGTGCTACCCACACAGTTTTGTCATAAATTGCGACAAATTTCTGTGACAAAAATGGGTAATGATCACACTTGTACATGTATGCAGCATTTTACATGACCTCACTGCAAGCCTCTGTATGGATTGAACAATGTAGCAGGTTCTTGTGCTAAAATTTAGAACACACATTCCAACAAAGGAAGGAAGACACATTCTGAGGTGTGGTACAGCAACATCCACATGCATTGATTTTCCAAGGACATGACTGCTTTGGAATATTAAAGGAGAAAAGGTGTCATCATTAGTATTACCATAACCACCACTGATTGGTATTCACCGACAAAGGCCTCCCTCAAAAAGTCGTGGATCTCTGGATGGCTTGAACTGCCTATTGTATGGCATGGATGCTTTATGGTTTCTTAGAAAAGATGTACACACTCAGGTTTTGGTAGTACATAAATTTAAAATGGTTTTGTACAACTACGACAGTATAACTTATGGTGAAGACCTTATCCCACTTGAAGGGAAGGATACGTGCATGTACATGTACTGTACATGTGTACATGTATGTAGGTAAAAATTAGAAGGTGGGGGTACAGCAAACATTGAAGATTATCTACTGTAACTTCTGAGATCTGTGCATCCCACATTTTTGTGCTGAAGGAAGTATGGTCATGTTGGCAGATACATGTACTTGGAACTTGGAATGGTCTGCTACTTCAGACTTTCTTCTGCAGATTAAAATACACAATGTACCGTCAGATAACAGACTAATTAAAAGTTCCATGGCTGTTGCCAGCATCAGCTGACCATAGGTGAACCAACTTTCTGACATTTCGTTCAACCACAAACCCTGGAAATTTCACAATCCGACCCCTGCTGACCTCGAGATACCATTTTGTCAGGGACGACACTTGAACTATATGTACATGTATATTAAATTCGTAAAGGAGAGCATCCTTTTATGCAGAAAGAATTCTTACATTTTCTACCCGTAGTAGGGTACATGTACTGTACACACTACTGGACTGGGTACATGTAAAATGTAGATACCAGCAGAAAAAGGAAATGTGGTGTTTGAAGTTGAAAATAAAAGGACCACGCTCCTGCTACCCTAGCTGCTATTCTGTCGTGCACCATTTGCCAAATTTTGTATTTTTTTCTTCTGCTCAACTACCTGTACTGTTCTTCCCTACCGTAGGGGATGAGTTCTCTGCAGCACTGCTCCCAGTACTGTCACTCACAGAGTTCCAAACATGCACTTTACAGTACGGTACACTCTTCATATCCTGTTGAATCCTTGGTCAATATTAAAAGAAATCAGAAACCCAACAATATTTTGGTAACTGGAGAGGCCAGACAATGGACTTGCACTCTAGAGTCCAGGAAGACAGATTGAACCCAACCCCAAGATTACCTCACGACTCGCATTGTACACGTGTACAGATTTCCATTGTTGTAGACATGGGTACATGTAGCTGTGATTAGGCAATACATCGACAGGTACTCAATATTTTTGTAGTGCTCTTACATGTACATGTAAATGACTGAGCTGACCCTTTTTTTGGTGGGGGGTGTTGAAATTTCAAGCTTTTGTTTAGCAACAACGTTGTTCCATGGGGTAAGTCTGAGCATAGAGCTACATGGTCTGAGCAAGTCTGTTTAATCACAGTTGGGAAGGTGAGTTCATGTGGCCCAAATGTGCAAGTGTTTTGTTAAAAGAAAAGGTTCATTCTCCATTTTTCCATGGTTAGGGAGAGACTAAATGTTTTTGTAATGCCCAAATGCTATTTAATCAGTGTTCAGGTTGTTTTTAACCAACACTGCATGTAAATTAGAATTATAAATGTGCAGCATACATGCAAATGTACATGTACATGTAAAGCTTACCACTTCAAGGCCTTGATCTCTGAAGACTCCGCTTTAACTCGTAAACCAACCTACAAACATGCAGGTACACATACATACTGCCTCTCAAATCAGTTCCACGTGTACAAATGTAATGGAAATAACCGATGAGGGGGGGATCGCTGGCAATCGACAGTACAGAGTTAAAAGTACAAAAGACCAAATCACTGCTCTTTTCCTACCAGTATCCACTGGAACTTCTGCTAACTTTCATTTGAAACTCAAGCTCTTTTGTTCTCTTTTAAACTTCTTGATTGCAATGTAACTGTGCTTGGGGCACCCCCCCCACCTTACATGTACCCTGCCATGCTTTTTTTGCATATATTATGTACATGTATGTGTAAACTACGTACACGAGCGTGGTGGAATATCTCTGGGGCTCCTTCAGAGTGATGGTGTTCCATTGGAAAGTCCCATTTTGTTGGCAACCACACATGTACATGTACATTGCACAAGGACAAATAACAGCCAAACACAATGCTTTTTGGGGGGGGGTAGGAATACAGTTTGAGCTTACAAAAGACATGTACGTTTGTGTTTTTGTGCTTATTGTGTGCAGTGACCTGGGCTCGCTACAGAGGATTTCGTTTTACTGTATCACAGGATTCTAGATTGTGTTCTAGTTCTGGTTCATACGCTCAGGTGATTATGGTGGAGCATACACTGTATGTGGGAATATAAATCACCAGGTGATATACACCATGTGTACTGTGCAAAGTTTCCAGCAGATAAGATGTGGGTGTGATTTGCACAGAGCAACTGAGGACACATATCATTGATTTAGAAAAGGAGCTTGCAACTTGTTTCGCTACGCACACGTCGTTGTCACGCTAAAAAACATGCACTAATACTCCCAGATGTTACGTGTATCGAGAGCCTATGTGTACATGTACATCATGTATGGTTTTCTCAGCAAAAACTACCACAGGGATAAACATGCGATAAAATTAAAAGCTACAATATCAAACCTCGATCTATCAACTCCATGCAGTTTTTCAAACCTAATCTCTAACCAGCAGATTGTATTGTCTGAAAATGTACCAAATATTACGACACTTCTGAGCTTTCAAAATCTGACGTACAGACACATCCCCACTTAATACATGACAGACGGTAATAACGAGAAACCTGACTCCAGAGAACAGCAGAGTGCAAGGCAAATGTACACATGTAAAGTACAATGTAATGTGTACATTGTACATTAATGTAGTATACACTGTACATTATTAGTGTACATGTACACGTACTTGTGTAATGATATTTGACACAATATGAACATGTACATGTATGCCTGTCAGAAGCTTTCCACACTGCAGATTGCTAACATGAAAATTGAAAGCGAAGAACCCAATGCACCGTACATTCACTTTTTCCCACTGAAAATCCACCAAACATCATAAGCGTATTAACACCACGCATTGTATTGCTTGTAATTATCATAAGAGTATTAATTATCTTCCAGTATAGATTTTCCGGTATTTGTCAGCATTATATTGCAAGTCTGCTTCCCTGCACAGTATGATCCGTGTAGTCGTAGGAAATAGAGATTGCTTATGTGGCTCTACTTTTCCCCTCCTTCCTCCATGCTTGAATGCAATATTAGGAAGATGTACATGTACATGTTATATTCATGTACATACATGTGTCATATACTGTACAGTCTATACCAAACTACTGTATGTACGTGTACATGTAGGCCTACATGTATCACATTACTAACAGAACAAGTTAGCATCAAGTCCCACTGCAGCAAAGACACACAAAAACAGGTATAAAATTTAAAAAACCAATAAATACATCAAATGATGGTAAGAGTTATACGGACAACACTAAGTTAAAATGTTACAACAGCCATCAGAAAGTGATACCAAATGTTGCAGAAATTGGTGAGGAAAAGGTCAGCATGATGCTAAATCACTGCACATGCCAGAGCTCACCCTACAATCAGTGACAATGTGAATGCAAGTCATCCCATCACTCAGCATGGGCTTCCAATCCAAGTTAGAAAGTTTTCTACAACCTACATCATACATGTACAAACATTGGAGTGAATTGGCAAGTTTTTGC
>NW_019091432.1:432172-521953 GCF_001949145.1 Acanthaster planci
AAAGTTTTTGCTGAAAGCCTTACCTTCTTCGTTTGCGACAGTGACTCCTCTTAAAATGAGCATAATGGCCAGCCTCCATTTTTGAGCAATTTCAAAATTCTGTTCGTGACTATCGGATTTGTTCACCCGGAAAATGATGTCCCGTTTCTTCCGGAAACCACCACTGGCAGCCGGTTTATTGTAAGGGTAAGAATGCAGGCATAGAAAAGCGGCAGCCATGTCCTTCGAGGAGTTTCTGGTTGTCAGACTGGTCAGGGAAAGCCTGCTGGCCGTAGTGGATTCACTGTAATTCCTTCCACGACCACACTTGCAGCCGACGACATCAGCCAGGTACACCGTGTCTACCTTGCGACCGTTTGTGTTCCCATTTGTCGCAGCATGCTGCACCACCACCCGATCGCTCCATAGAGTCACATGCACGGCCGTGTTTTTGCCCGGGAATAGAGTAAAGTCGTCTTGGAGCAAATGCTGCTCTTCCCTGAGACAATTCATGTCTTCAGTGGTCATGTTTTCTGTCCTATGCCTATAGAGTCCGCCGTCCCCTTCTGTCCTCTCTGCAAGCATTTACTCGACCCGTAGAGGTCACGACACGAGTCACCACCGCCACACTCCGACACTGTTCACGGGTACGGGTACGGGAAAGGCTAGTATAGTACCGTGCCGGGTATACGTATATAGCTGTTGTCATGTTGACCTGCGCACGCACTGCCACAGCGCCATATCACGTGGACCCGGCTTTTTGTGTGCGTGTGTTTTCTATAAAAATACACAGCCATGGCCGTGTCAAAAACGGGCTTCCAGCTAGAGCTATGCCTAGGTCTGTTGTCCACGCATCTCCACACATTTCCAAAGGAGCGAAGACCTAGACGTAGCCCTAGACAACAGATTCTCAGTGGTGCAGCCCATGTTGAATTGGCCACGAAAGAAAAGACTCGCTGTTCCAAGTGTCGCACAAGTTTCAAAATTATAGATTCTAAACAATAATTTACAGGCAAAAATCAGGAAAAACTACAAGCAGGTCTAACAAGCATGGAACAAAACGCAAGTTTCCCCGGTTATCTTCATGCATTAGCTCATTTTAACTTCACTATACGTAGTCTCTAAGGAAGCATCGTATCGTAATCTCGAAATATTTCGTGTACTGATTAAAACGTATTTGAAAAAAAGACTTATTTTGGTGTCATTTCATGCCCTTGAAATCATTTCTAGTGCACGAAATATCGTATTTGAATGCACAGAATGATTTTATCAGTGCGAAATGATTTCCAGCGAACAGAATGAACTCGTGTACTATTGTACATGTATTTCTGTGTTCATAAACTTGTTTACGTTATAGTCCTGACAGCTCCGTATAATCATCATTACATGTAAAATGACGCGGCATATGATAACCCAACCCACTGAATGACCACACTGGACAATTCAGTTTGCGAAGGTCGGTCTCTTCTACGAGTGAACAATTGTTTCCGTCATCTTTATCTACTCAAACAGAAAACAAATAAATGCTGGTATTCAAAAAAGAGAGTTTTGCTCAGGGTCACTCGTGACGTTGGAGCAAGAGCAGTCCGGTACTTTAAGGTAGACCTACCATTTTTATTGTACCAGGAGGCAGGTGGCCGTGAAAGTACATTGTATAAGCTTTGATCGAAGCACCAACCACTTACAGCCATTTCTGTATGCATATACCCTGTCTACCGAGCATTCACCTGCAGCCATCGGATCCCCGGAGCAAGTTTCTCCGTGAAATAATGTGATTAACTTGCAGCTTTTATCTTCTCTCTCCCTCTTCGTGGTAAATTTTAAAAAAGGATATAAAAGCGTACAGATGAGAAAATCAAGTCCGAAGAAGAGGGGGGAAAACCTTAAAAGAAAAAGCAAGTATAAGTCAGGTTATGCACAACAACACACGAAATAAAATAAGACATTTAAAAACAAGTTATACAGTGTATTTAACCTTGCAGAAATAGAATATTTAAAGGTAAATTCAAGTATGGCAATAAGGATGGAAAATCGGCAGAAGATGAAGTAAACAGAACTATGACTATGCAGGTGTAATATTTAAAAAAAGGTTGACTTTACTTTTAAATATAATGTAGAAGTTTGGGTTCTTTTAGCAGAATAAACCCTTACAAATATGTTATGTGATAATCATGTTGTCATGTCCCCTGGTTTGGGGGACGTTAGCACGATAAAGCATTTTTAAAAAGACTGAAATTCGGAATAAGTCCCGGATTTGAGGAGTGTGAATCCACTTCTTCGTGTTACACGTTGGCAATATTACTGGGTGGAAATACCCGGGGAGTTTCAAGGTACAGGGATGGGGGTGTAGCAGATGGCCCGATGGCATCATTGGTGTTGCGTACTCATTATCAGCACAAGACCCATCAACTAAAACAAGCCTTGCTAATACTCTTGCTGTCTTTGGTTTTAGGGGTTTACACCCGGCCAGCCGCAAAGCATGCTTCAATGCACACTTTCATGCACATGACGATGAAGGAGCCATAACGAAGCCATAAGGAAACCGGAAACCTGGAAATAAAGGCCTGGGGCGAGAATTATGTGGCGGCCGCCGGATAATGTTGCCAAAAAGTGTTCAAGCGCTATATTCAAAAAGACTTTTCATACATCCCTTGGCACTATCCGGCTTCCGTATTCCAAGATAATGGGCAGCTGCAGTAGGCCTACCTCATAGAACATTCTTACTGGGTATAATATGGATAACAATAGTAATAGTAATGGGAGTTTTCGAGGGTAGTTTTGTTTTGTGTGAATAATTAAAATTATAATTGGTTAACTCACAAAAGAGTGAAAAGAAATTAAAACATTAGGGACAAGATAATATCTTCAAAAATCATCGGATAGTGAATGGATATTTGAAAATAAAATGAAAAATCATAAAGTGGGCTTTAATTTGATGTGCGTCTCGAACGATTGGGAAACTCATGAGTCTTTTTCCTGATTTTTTGAAGTTCGAATTTTATCGCTGTTGGCCGGGCAGTTTACTTACCGGCCTGCAACCTATTCAGCCGGCTGAAAAATTGCAAGAGCGACCTCTGTTGTTTTCTCATGCAACTCATTTGTGAGGGCATGTTTTGTTTACGAGGACGTCTACGCGGTAAGTGTGAACCGACCGATTTCTTTTCGGGGAAATCAGACAAAAATTGAATATAACATTGTTAGTACTGTCAAACAAGGTTGTATTGGAATGTAATACAGAACCCTTTAGAAGCTGAGTATATGTCAGGCCAATTTTTAGGCTTAACATCAGTAGGCTTAAACGTGATGGAGGGGTTTTATTCCTCTATGGTTAGGCCATAGAGCTCCATGGTTAGGCCTACCTGAGGAAACCTCGACAATCATTGGCAGCCGCCAGCCGCATAGCCCATATTGCCACACATGCATACCCCTGTCGCACCCCCCACAGTTCTGGGGTAACACATATTGCATTGCACTGGGGAGTGATTGTCAACTACTCGACAACGCTCATCAAATACATGGTAACCAAATTCCATCACATGAGCTGGTTTTATCCTGCCTCATTTTTTCCGCCGATTTTTCACTTCGCCTACTGATATGATAGGGAGGCTAATAAATTTTTAAACTATTTTTATGTTTTATTCTTAATGTTATCTTGAACAGGATGTCGTGGGAAATAATTTTGATTGTAGTGAAAATCGCCAGGATGTTTAATATTGGCAGACTTTGAAGGGGACGGCGTTGAGGTAACCAACCCTATAGTTGATTGTCATGTATGCTTAAGTTTATCTGGAGACTTGTGCCAAAGTATCACATGTCTAGGCTCTGATCTTCCACGATTTCTTCATATACAACACTCTTTATCATGATGAATTTACCACTTTATTGTTGCAGTCGACGGTGACCGTACATGCTGTACTGTACTAAGGTATTGCAGTCATGCGTATTGATGAGTTGAGGCTACTGGAGACTTATTGTAGATTTAGCCTATCAGATGTCGTTGAACTTGGAGTGCATAAATAGGTGGTTTCTCAAACGTACACACTGAGATTGTGTACAGTTGATTTACAGCTGTTCGGCGAAGTTCCTGGGTGGACGCTGTGGAAGCAAGTTCAAGAACAAGGGCCAATATGATGGGAATCTGGATCATTGTTCACATAATCCAGAATTAGGCTAGATGTGAATGCACAGCTGGAACAGCAATATAACCAGACAGCACGTTCGGCTGCTTGTCCCAGGACAGGAGCGGCCATGTATTCACACATACATTAATTTTCCAGGGCAGAGCATTATTATTACATTTGTACATGAATCACATCTTACTCTTAATTGTTGATTGAAAGTACAGCCAAATGGCCATCCTCACTACACTTTGCATTAATTATATGCTACCGTTGTTGCTCATGACACACTGGAAGAGACTGATGCGACTGTACTATTAACTATCTATAAAGGATGGCGCTGTTTCACTGATGTTCAAGATTTCTGAGAGATAGTGGCATTAAATCACACAGAAAGTGTTATTTCCTGGTTGAGAGGAACCCATTCAGTCTAAAGTCAAGATTTAATGACAGTCCTGTTTTCTCTTATGAGAATTCCCCTGAATTTGTGCTCGTCAACCGACTCGATAATAACAGCCCCAGCGCCCACATGTCAGGACCCATCTCAGGGTAAAAGCCTGATGATTTGCTCATCTAAGATTGGCAACTTAGCGGGCCGGAGTGGCTACAATAAATTTGAATTCCATGGACTCTGCAAAGCAAAGAAAAATTCATTTGAAGCAGGGATGTTCTGAGATTTTTTTGTATACATGTAATGCAGAGCAAACTGTGATTACATGTATTTTGTACCCAAAAATGAGTTTGGATTTCAACTAAACAGCTTAAAGTCTATGTTTTTCTTAAATCTTTGTTCTTATTTGTGCCTTATTTCAATTAATCAAATGCTGGTTTGTACTTCAAGTTTCAAAAATTTTGAAATAGAGGAGCTACAGCGTGCCAATAAAAACAAATTTCAATCAGTTTCCTTTTTAAGAAAATGAGTGTCCAAATATACAGCGTCCTTGCTCATTTATTCATGCAGGGGTGTGAGAATTCAGCTTTTTTGTTTACATGTTGTTGACCCTAAATTTCAGCTTTTTTGTCCACCTGGTCTGTACAGACATATGGAAACCTTTTACATTTCAGCTTTTGCTGCTGTTTCAGCTTTAATTTTAAGTGGCCACTCACATTCTGGTTTTTGTCCCTACCTAAGACTTTGGGCCAGCCCAACTATAGTCAAGAGGTCCAGTGTGCATGTGCCCAACATGTGCCAATCATATTGTTTACAATGTCGTGTCATAGATGAAGTGCCATATTTTAGAATTATGTCAAGTGTGAGGTACATAAACTTGGATAAGGTTGAGAAATTTTCTACAGAAATTGGTCAACAATAGTTGGGCCATCCCAACTGCAGCACTACAATTGGGACTGTCCCAGCTATAGTTGGACAGATGCTATAGTTGAGGCGTAACAATGTCCATCACGTCCATAAGCCTTATTGCTATATCGCATGGCAGATTTTGTACAACTGTGGAAAGTCTGGCGTTGTGGGAAGGATGATGCCTTCATACCACATGTATTGTGCAAAATCACTCTTGCAGTATTAGCGATAAGGCTTATTGCCACTTTGCCCATTTACCACTTCACTCATTTGCTGTTTCCCCATTTGTCATCTACATGTAGCTGGTAACGAGGTAGTCTGTTGGGACTCTGAATGCGGGGATTTTATTTTTTACGAGACCCCCCTGTTTCTATCATTCTTACAAAAAAGGTCGGTTCCCAAAGGTGTGCAACCTTGGGCAATGTTCTCTTAATTATGCTAGTCCTAACAGTACGTGCCCTATTTCTTTAAATTTAGAGCATTAATTTCGGCAAAAATACTACTTTGTTTTATGGACTGGTCACACAAATAACATGCACCATGGTCGATAGTACAGTAACGCTTCTCAACCTCGTCCCAGTGATGGTTACTTTATTAGCAGCTAGAATGGTTCCCGTTCCCTTCTTAACCTTTTGTGTGTGCAGTTTGCTATTTCAAGCTTGGCTTATTGCTCAACATGAGTAGGGGGATTAGGTTGCTTCTTTTGCTTATTTCAACCAATCAGAGATTGGCTTTCTGATGGAACCAATCAATAAGCAATAATCTTACCAAACCGGCTTGGACTCTGTCACGCTGTTCATTTTCAGTGGGTGTGCTTGTACATGTTTTGTTGACACTCTTTGCACAAAAATAAAGCCATCATTATTTACTTAGGAAGTTTCACATGCGGACGCCAGTACAACGTAATTCTTCCCTACAGTGACACAATAGCTACATGTAGCTATAAGAAAGCAAAAACATGTCCAGAAAAGTCCAATTTAGGAAGGAAAATACCAAGTCGTTTACTAAGAATTTTTCAGACCAGTCTCATAGGGTTTGTGCGGCATGTCATGTGGCATCCGCATATGGAACCCTTTTTAGTTACTCTGCAGAATCCAAAAGGTTTGAACTATGATAGGAACAAGGCCCACAAAGACACAAACCCCTTGAATATTTCTCCCAGTAACTTCCATGTGGTATATGTTGTGCATTCTTGCAGCTGTGTATAGAGTTCTCTGGCGGGCTTTGTTCATTGTCATGAAGATTACATGGAATGCTCCCTCAACAGCTCCATAGACACACATTGTTTTAAGTGGCAGGTACTCTGGAATTACTCTGGCATCACCGTTTTGGCATCAGCGTTTTGCCAATTCCCCGTGCTTCTGACTTGTACTTCATTTTTAGCACATTTCACAACCAGGTTAAAATTCCTGTATCAACAAATTTATTTTGTTGATGATTTTACATCTTTCTGATATTTCCAACATCATTTCCAGTATTGAAATTTTCAATAATTTTTTATCTTAAAAAGTTGACATCTGTGATGTCATTATTAGGAACATGGAATAATCGAGTAATGTCAATATCAGTGGACTCTATGCTTACTCCTTCCTTGCAGTGTAACCGATCATGGCTCGTCGCCGTCTTGAAGCAGCCATCCGTGCTGGCCGTGCCATTGATAGCGAGCAGTCCAAATCGCAAGGAACCTTCACCAAGCTGATATCGTTACACGACGTTGACATCACAGACTACTTCGCTGGTGTGTACAGCCTGCAGTTCTCTCACGACGGCGAGCTGCTGGCAGTTGGCTGCGGAAATGGAGGAGTCCTGGTATAAAATAATGCAACATTTTAGTCATCTCTGACCTATTTAGCCTCTGCCCATGAAATACCGTATTTGTAGTCATTCGCGTTAACTTGCAAACATCACCCAAGTACTCCAGTGTGGATATCAGCAAAGCAGGTCAAGTCCAGTCTGCTTGAATTATCATTTGAAATGATCTGTGTTTTCTCAGTTTTTAGCTTGCTTTTGTCAAAAATCCACAGCTCAGTGTTGTCTCAACCATCTGTCCCGAGGACTGACCAAAAAAATAATCATTTTGGACAGGCAATTCATGCTTGTTCAAAGTTGACACCCCCTTTTGTTAACATGAATATTTAATAAATCACTGGTGAGCATAGTTGTTCACATTTTCTTCCCAAATACTTGGTGCAGTGGAAATCGGGTCTCAGGTGGCACCAAGGGGTGTCCGTTTTAAAACATGTTCCTGGGAGGGCACAGGTACATGTAGTTTTTAACCTTGACTGTGAAGGGAGAGGCAGATATTTTAGTTAACCCTAACCATCCTCAATCCTTCAAAATCCTCCAGGCAGTTTTGGAGGATTAAGGCTACAGTACATGGCAAAATTGCATTACTGATTGCGAAGGATGCATTGCCTCAAGGTTGAGGGTTAGACCTTGTGTTGTTTATGTTCAGTCGTGCATAAATTCAGGCCCACATTACATGTGAAATCCTCCATACTGCTCCAGGATACCATTTACACTGTCTCAACATAAAGAGAGGAATTACCGGAGGATTTTGAAGAATTGAGGCAGAGGCCACTCTTCCACAGAACATGTTCAAGAAATATCAGAGGATTTTGGAGGACTGAGGCTGTATCCAATTTTTTCATGGCGGGAGTTGGAGGATTTTGAAGGATTGAGGATTTATCCTAGCCAAAAGGGCCTAGGCGGTCAGAGTTGATCCTAGATGAAACTATGGTCTCAGCGCTGTAAGGGACCAGTCAGCCAAACCTACTCTACAATCCTGCATCCATCATGTCCATTGTCAAATCCATCAGTTTTAAGCACTAGACCCATTGGGTCTCAAGTTCTCTTGGATGGAGAAACAGTCAAGTGTTCATGACTTTTGCATGACCAGTAAGCGATTTCACACCTACATGTATGAACACATTGGTGCTCTGCAAGAAGGTGCTCGACTCACCATTAGCAGAGGCAGATTTTAGCATTTAGGAAGTTGGGGTGCCTAGCATTTAGAAAAGGGGGCAGCCTTAAAATAGCATGCCCCCCCCTCCTGGATGCGCTACTAATGAAGCAAGATCCTAACCATCCACTCCTTATTTGTCTATTCTTGTTTCTTTTGAATGGACAAGCTGTACAGCACTCAGACGGGAGAGCTGGTGAAGACCTTGCACAAAGGAGGTCGCATGGAGCTACCAGTCATGGGGCTCAGTTTCCATCCTGAGCATAAAAACGAGCTGGTGTCGGTAGGTGCCGACGGTAACATTAATGTTTGGGATACAGAAGAAGCAAAGAAGAAAATGTTTAATAAAGGTAAGCTGAACAGGAAATGGATACTGTTTCTTTTTTCACTCGCATTAGACCTTGAGTAATATTTTCACTTATAAATCTATGTACGTCTGTACCCCCCCACTTGATTTCGATTCATTTGATGTCAGTTTGAGGAGATAAACCAGTTATTCTCAGTGCCAACGCCTTTAGAGACTCCACCAAAGTATTTTTCCGAGAACATTGTTTTATAGTCAATGCATAAAATTATTTGGATAATCATTCAAATGCATAATTAATAATTATTGAATGAGAGATATTGAATGTATTAGATTTTAAAGCATTAACCTGTACAGAGAACTCAGGAGGCCAATGACTCGTCTCGGATATTACATGTACATGGCCAAAACTGAAATCACTGTATCTGGTGTAGTAGTCATGTCAAACCCTAAGGATACTCTCAAAAAGCTTTCCTTTGGAAAAAGTGTTAGACTTTTTGTTAATTGGTGTGGTCAACATGACAGTTTGTTGGTATGACCACTCCAGTATCAGTCGTCAAGTTCCAAGTGGTTCACAGATGGGAAATGGATATTCAGGAAGGACAGATCTTTTTTTAACAAATGTTGCATTGTTTGTCTTTCTTGAAGAAAAGAACAACGAGATCAACGCGATTGATTTCAGTCTGGATGGGGATGTGTATGCCACCGCAGGCAAGGATCTCTGCGTCAGGCTGTATGATGCCCAAACAAATGAGGTATAAAATCGAGCTGCTTCTGAATCTCAGAACGACACATGAACCCTCCTACGGTTTCACAGCACAAATGTGCGCAAATGCCCACAGTCACTTGTGAGCATGTATTTTCTATATGGAGCCCAAACATGCACAGGTTCAGTGTGTACACAGTAGGTTGTCAGCACAAAATGACCCAGGGTCTTTTGTGCAGTCCTCTTCTCTGCATTGGTTTACTGCACAATTATGCACAGGAAACAGTGAAGCACAGTTCTTGGGCAGCACAAAAGTGCAATCTGATATTCCTGTGAGGGACAGTTGGTGCAGTGCACAACACAATACAGCTGTGCTTCTTTGAGGTGTTTACCAAATGACCCAAAGAGTGACTTCAGCATAGGAGGGTTAAAATGCTGTAACACGCAGTGTGACCTGTGGACAACCTCTTATTGTGAGCATTCATTCCGAGGATCGATGGTATAACTCGGGGACTATGGATTGAGGGCGGTGACTCTCTGGTAGTCAACTTTCTGAGGGGACACCTGGGTTTGGTCTTGATCAAAGATCGTATAGCGCCAAAGGGGCAAGATGGATAACTCGGCCCAAAAGGTGTAATCATCATGGGCGCCATTTGAGCCAGTGATACGCCTGCGCGGTTCACGGTAATGCACAGGCGCAGGTGCACCAGGTGTATGTGCTTGCCGCGGCACTTCCACCTTTGCATTAATGTGTATTGCGCAGGCGTATCGCTTGCTGAAATGGCACCCATGCGATTACAACGTTTTACGTGTATTCATGTTGAAGTTCTTCATCTTGTGCTACAATGCAATGCTATACGACCTTTGGTCTTGCTAGTGACCTGCACAGAGCCCTTCAATTTTTGAGTGGGTGAGGGGAGAAGGACACAGATGTTGTGGGGTAAGGTGGAACCATACACACTTTCTCCTGGTCGTACCTTAGTAAAGGATTGAGTTGACCCAACATGAATAACCCCAATGAGTTTTGCTTCTTCCAACCCCTGGAGGGTTATGAAGATGCAGGCATGGTGCTGGCCTCGTGGAGTTTAATCGAGAGGGTGAGCATAGTTTATGAAGTTCCCATGTTTTTTGACCTGGTCCAATGTGAAGATATCAACAGTGGTGGTTTTTTGTGTGGTTGGAAGAAGGTTCCACTCTTGCACTGCATGCGGATCGCGGGAATGTTGGCTTGGGTCCCAAGGTGACTCATAGAGTTTGGTTTGTGCAGTATACGTTTGTATGAAACATGTTCGGTGTTCCTGTCTCTAGTTGCTGCTGATGTACGAGGGCTCCAACCAGCTGCGTCTAGAGAGCGAAGATGAGAACGACTTGGGCCACGGCAGGAGGATTTTTGCTCTCAAGTTCCACCCGGATGACAACAACATCTTTGTCACCGGAGGATGGGATAACTGTCTCAAGGTAAGGAAGTGTCGACAAGGTTTTTGTGCAGCAGTCATCTGCTCGGCAGATGTTTTCTGTTTTTTCATCAGATGTTGACTGTGTGATTCTCCATCAAGTTAGATAGCTTCATTGAAGGGAAAGGATTCAATCATTTGATACTCAGGAGGTGACCAATTACCTGGAGCAGATTGTTTTGGAGAGGAAAGTTTATCTGTATAAGTTCTTTAATAATTTTTTTGAAGAGTTGGCGGTTGAATTAAAGAAAAAAATATCGACTGGCAGAACTGTCGAAGACTGCTGCAATTGGTTGCCAACATTTGTCATTTTGTGATCTCTGTCTTTGATAGATTTGGGACAAGCGAACGAGTCATGGTGTTCAGGGAACTATCGGCGGTCCTCATGTATGCGGAAATGGCATTGACATCAAGGTATGCTGTCTTAGATTGGCCAGAGTTGCAAATCGATACTACCTGGTGTGTTGCTGTTGATAACATCCTAATACATTCGTTGTACCATCATGTGGCTGGAATACCGTTCATTCGTTGACTGTATTGATATTGGCCACATTTAAACTGCTGCGTCTCTTCACCATTGGATTAGTTTGTCAAAGACCTACCTATGGGCAAGTTGGATGGACAACTATCGTTAACCACAGTTCAACCAATGTCTCTCGAATGATAGATGGTTGGACCATCACATCGACCATTTGGAACCAAGCTATGGGCACGGCTGCACCACTGGTAATCAATAGCTGATTTCATTTATCAGTACGGAGGGAACCATTTACATTAAAAACGTTGAACTAGATGTCATTGACCATGAACGTTGCGAGAGTAGCAGTTATGGCAACGATAAGTGACATTGAGATTTTACCCGGCGGTTTGACTTGGGTCATTTGAGTGTGACTATATTGCATGTGAGCACTGTTTTAAAGTTCTGGATAAGTGGTCAAACTATAGTTGGTGCCTAAACTTGCCCTGTAAGTCTTGACAAAAACCAACCAGGCTAAGAGCAGGTGTAGCATGAGTGGCCTCTGAAGGTTACATCTCAAGGGTTGGATGTAAATCAGCATGCATCAGTGTGAAACCAGAAGGACACGTATGATTGACCAAAGGACTACGTCAATTTGCAAAGCTAGTAGGGCTGTAGCCAAGCCAAAGCCCACCACGAGCCATCCAGTTGTAAGCCAAGTCACAAACCATCCCAATGAATTGTGACAGAAATATTCTTAGTCATTGTCCATCCTGTCACTTGTGACAGGTTTTTTGATGGGCTCGACTAAAGCCCTGAATCCAACAATGGCCAAAACAACCGATCACACCACGCTTGCCAGCCTATTCGCCCACCTTCCTCATGGGTTCCAAAGCCTATTCGAGGTGTATATAGCAACTCCAGGGATCCCACAAGAGGCGCAGGCCTTCTAGATTTGAACTGTCCCTTCAGACATGCGCAAGCAGGTGTATCAATCTGGTGATAAGCTGTAACCTGCACAGTTTGGGGAAATCTGTCAGGAGGTTTTTAAGAGGACTTTGCGGGATTGAGGAAGGTTGAGCCTGGCCACTGTTACTTACGTGTACCCTACATCGGTTCTTGAGAACCCTTCAGAGCTTCAGTAATAAAATGTACCATTTCTTGATTTCTTGCACATTCAGAAGGATTTTGAGAGGTTCCTTGTAAAACATGTTAAAGTTTTGTCATTTATTCACGGGTCATTCCATGAGGTGGGGGCACAATTTGTGAGGGTGTCCTTGTTACATGGGTAACTTTTACCTCCTGTCATGACCTGTAGAGTAGGTCATTTACTCTCTATAAATAACATGCACTCTGGATTCAGCCTTGCAAGATGTATAACTATGCCAATTTGGAATCCACACAGAGGGAAATAGCTGTTCATTTTTATGGAACTCATGTAACAAGGACACCGTCACATATTGTGCCCCAACCTCATGGAATGACCCGCATACATGTACTGTATGACAGCTTGAAGATTCGTCACACGGTAAAGCTTACGTTATGTGGGATATCATCAATTGTCTACTCCTGATGACATCTTCAACTTGCTGGTCTCTTTTCCAGGCTGGGAAGATTCTCACTGCATCCTGGGTAGCGAGCAGTGCACTTCAGCAGTGGGACCTAGCCGCGGGTAGGCTTGAGCAGTCCATCCCACTCTCAGGAACCGACAAGAGGGGAGAATTCCTTTACTGTGCACAGTTTTGTGACAATAACGTCGTCTTGGCAGGGGGGAGTGGAACGTGCAATGCCCAGGCCATCGACAGAGCAACCAACCGAGTAAGTTGTTCTTAAGTTCTTTCATGTGTTGTTTTGGAAAAAGAATTGTACATATATTTGGCGCTTGTGATCAAAACTTGTTTCCAATAGCATGAATTCTAGACTTAGATGTGAGCATGTAGCTCACAGTTGTGAAATATGAAAGTGTCTATAATTTATCATGAAATTTCAGTGTTCCATCATTAGTCTCCTGGTTCCCTGCTATATCTATGCTGCTGTTAATTGTGGGTGTTGGTTACCAGCAGCAGAGCCCAAGCCTTAGAAAATAAATATCTGTATTTGTACACTCCCACTCTCACAGAAGTCTGTACAGCAAACTTTATGTGTAGAGTCGACCGAATTTCTCTTCGCATTACTTTCACCTGTGGCACACGGTACGCATTGATGCTAGTGTATGAGGCAAACAACGATAGTCATAACATACTGTACATGTACGTGCTTGTGCAAAGTCCCTCTGGGTAATAGTTTTGTGACGACAAGCTCAGTTACTCCCGCTTTCAGAAACAGCAACAAACATTTGGAACATCAACTACGCCGCGCAAAGAATGTTTAAAGGGGGGGGAGACCGTAAACTGAACTGGAGAAGTCAGACAGCAAATGGAACAAATGGATTTCTCTTTCGGGTAAGACCCTCGCCTAGGGCAGGTATGTACACTGCACCACAGGGCATAAGATTTTTCTATTCATATGTACGATAACCTTGGTGCCCTGCTCGCTGGTGTTAGTGCCCTGTATAATTTTGCTCCCTTCAAGATCAAAGTGGCCTTGCCATCAAATGACCTCATTCAAGCGCCTGTTGCATGCTCACATTTTTGGCCTTCTAGTATTCCAGTAGTGGGTGTGCAAAATTTCCTCAAAAGCAGACTTGACATAGATGTGGTATACAGAAGTCAGAGTAGGAAACCTTGAAAGAAAAGTGATTTGGGTCTCATTGTTAGCCATATTCAGCTGCTTTAAAGTTTTCTTACAAGACCTAAGAATATGTTTTTGAAATGTCATTGCTAATTGAGTACATGTATTTATGTATTTCCCTCTTTATTTTATTGATTTTTCACATCCCAAACGGCAGTTTTATAAGTTCCATTCTAAAAAAAAAACACCTTATTTATTTGTGATTTGCAAATTGTTCTGAAAATCTGCGGCCAGTCATTTACTGAATGAAAACGACCACTAGTGTCCTCTAAATTAGTGACTGGTGTAGGTGGAAGCACATGTTTTGGGTTCAGATCTGCAAAACAAAGTAGGCATGGTTCTCTGTTCTTGATTGATTTTATCAGGTTTGAGTTGCATTTTCTTACTGTTTTTCCTCCAAATGCTCGTGGAATTGGAGATAATATTTATTCTTATTTTTGTAGATGAGATGTCAGTAGTTTCTTCTGTGGAAACAGCAGTTTAATAAGTTCCCTTAAAAAAAAACACCTTATTTATTTGCGCTTAACAAATTATTCTGAAAATCTGCAGCCAGTCGTTCACTGAATGAAAACGACCACTAGTGTCCTCAAAATCAGTGACTGGTGTGTAATCGGCTTTGAGCAGAAGCACCCCCTCGTTGGTTTAAAAGAGCCATGCTGGTCGGAAGTGTTCATTTTGTTGGTGGTAGCAACACACACGCAGCACATGCATCTCATAGTCGTTTTGAACCAGCAAAGTGAAGTTCCTACCAAAAGAGCCTCTGTCGCTAAAAACGTGTTCTCTCTCAGTCCAGCTCAAGGCTCATACTGAAGAAGGTTTGACATGCAAGTACAGTGTACCGTACACCCCTCTTCATTTATTCAGGATCACAGTTAGACTGAATGGCGCCCTCTGTTCCAACACAGAAGTGCAGGCCAGTGGTGCGTTCCAAAAAACCCAACAAAGTACAGAGCACATTGCATTCCATTCCACCACATCTGTCCATCTGTTTATCTAGGAAGTAATTGTTTCATGCGTTGCCGGGACTCACCTGGTAATTTGCATTATTGTGCCAGACAGCAGAGAGAGAGGAAAAAAATGCACCGTCAGCAACATGCAGTTAGAATAGGCACTGAAAATACCACATGAACCTTAGCTGTTTTGTATATTTGTTGTAGATATTGTGTAACAGCTGCATGTGCAGATTTTTTGATCTTTTACTCATATCTCTTCAATTTATCATGGAAATTACACATCAAGATGTTGGCAGTTGTTCACTCTGTTAACATTAACATATTTCTTATTTTTTTTTTAAACTAAAGAACAGTAGCTGCTCTGGTAAAACTATTTTTGATTTTAATTTAAAATATAGAGACAATTATACTAAGCATTTCTATCATCAAATTTGTTGAGGACTTTGTTTGAAATTCCATTATTGAAAGCTAAAAGGGAAATATCATTTTATGCATTTATGATGCTGGTAATTGAGATTTCATGTAACCTCATCTATTTGTGAACTTGATGGAGCTGAATGGATTCATTGACAGCTTGTGTGTCATAAATTCATACCTTCCCTTGGGAAACCTTACCACTGGCTGTCTCCGTAGATTGAATTTCTTGGAAAAAAACTATGAAAATAGTAAAGGCTCACTCCAGCCGATTAAAGCAGCAACTCCTGTGGTAAAAAAGGGAACAAAAACTGCAGTACCGTACATTCCGCCCCCCCGCCCCGATTCTATGGTCTGCGTGGAATTGGCTATAATCGGATCTCTTCCTGAATCCTCCAAAATCTTCCTCTGCACAGGAACTCAACACGCTTTGCACTCGGAAATTTTGCATCTGCACACCAGGCCTGTGCTGGATACCCAGATACCTGCCTGTCGACACCGAAAGTTGGTTCCGTTTTTTCAGGCCGGGAACCTGTTAAAAAGAAAAAAATCCATCTTCATGTATTTGATTTATGTGTATTTTAATAGTGAAAGGCAGAATTGCTGAAAAGTCATCATGCCTCTGAAAAAACCCGGTTCCATGGTCATACATTGTAACTCCGGTTCAGAGATCAGCGGAACTATTTTCATTACAAATCAAAGGTTCCACTTTGTTTAATAAAAAGGTGAGGGAGATTCCTTTCTAATGTGTAGAACAGTGCGCTGTTTTGTATGAAAAAGAGCCCTGTTTCGGGCACATGGTCCGTCAGGATTGCATACGATGCCATTTGTTAAATGTTCTTTATACATGTACATGTATATTAAGGGTGCCTGGGTACCAGGTATTGATATAAAACGGGTACCCAGTTCTAAAAATATCCATAAATGCACACACACACCCTTACATATGCATACTTGTAGGGTATTTCCTTTTTTCTCATGTACAACACTCCCACACAACCCGAAAAAATTTCAAATCACTGCCATTTCAACCAAATTCAGTTTCCTGGGTTGAAATTTGACCATATGTCCCTTATATAAACACTTCAATTTGCGACGATGAATGGCGCTTGAATTTGAAATATCTACTTCGTGAAATTCTTGTGGGGTACCACTTTAGTACCCCACAAGGACCAAAACTAGCCTTGTGGGGTACCTTCCATTGTTCCGGTACCCACAAGGCACCCATGTACAAGCGCACCCCTAGTGTACACGTACCGGTGCATGGGGCTGGCATTAAGCCCTGCAAACTGTAACAGGGTCTCTTCTTTCCGTGCCAAATTCACCAAGAGCTCCAGGTGGGTTGTTAAGATATGCGACGTTTGAGGTTCATATGAACTGACGATCTCTTCACCCTGTTCCAAACTACATGTCCCGGTGCATAGAGGACAAAAAATGGTCTCAAAATGGGGCACACACTTACCAAGGCTTAATGTTGTGGATACTACAGCAAAAACCACATTTCTGCTCAGCCCCCACCCCCTCCCCAGAATAGTTCTGCTTCCCCTCGCTTAGCAATTTGAAAACGGGGTACAAATAGATAGGTAGGCTTTTTCCCCTGTATTTTTGATACTGATTTAAAAACTGCTGCTTACTGCAGAATTCCACGCTTACGATCTCCATTTTGCACTAACCACGCCAGCGGAAAAATATTTGGCCCTAACCTTTCAAGCACAGAATCCTTAGTTTCAGGATGCACACATGTGCACAAGCCAAAATTCCTCATTAACCAGTGAAATACGTTCGCCCTAAGCACAGAATTTTCTGCTATGGTAAGCGCCAATTTTTCACTTGCGGTAAGCAGCGCCGTGAAATTGGGCCCAGCTGACATCCATTTCAAATGAAGTGAACAACACTTATGAACGGTTTCAGTCGGTGCATAAATAATTCTGTTCATCTTCTTTGTACCACATTCTCACTGCAGTGGAAATTAGACACTTTTATTTATTTTCAATTTAAGATCTAAAAAAAAGGGTCATGCCATCAAAGTAGGATATGTTGCAAAGCGGAAAACATTATTTTATTATTTTTTGGGAATTTTTGTAATGGCCTAAGCAAATATATTCCAAACTATGAGTATTAAATTACCATAAATAAGCACCAAATGAAACAATATTACCAACAAAGAGGTTTTTCTCTTCTTTGTTGTGTTTTTACAGCGATTTCACAGTCTTTCATTACCCGATATGCTGTGGTAAAATAACAAGCATACTGGTGGCATAAGCAAATGGTCTGTCAGAAAATGAAAACTTTCTGGACTTGTTTTCATTACAGTGACCAATCTTGGCACAGCCATCCCTAGTACAGAATGTGTCTTTGGAAAATGATCAGAGAAATGTCCCAAACTACCAGCAAATAATGGAAACGAAACCACAACACATGCATAATACCTGCTGCTTTTTGTTTCATGTAAACATCCATGTATCTCCTCTTAAAATAAACCCATCCCAGCAACAAAAACATCCAATTCCATACAATTTGCATGTTGTGCAGACACCTCTTGAATAGCAGTAGTTCTCCTCAAGGGGGGGAGGGGAAAAGAAAAAGAAATCTTACATAAAACTTGCTGCTTTGCTCATTTTTCAAGTCTCCAATTTCTCTTGCTCTGAATGTGAACTTTGCCGAGTCCTGGCCGTATTCTTTTCAGCCGGACGTATTGCTTTACACAATCGACAAAGGCGCCGCATTGTGGCGGGCTCGTAACGCGGGACACCTTAGTCTGGATGCTATCAAATAATGCATTATTCCTGGCCACATAAGTACGATGTCTGTAAATATCGCGAAATATCAGTCGGCAGTAATGCTGCACTGAGAAGCACGGTGGGAGTAGAGTGCCCTGCCGTGCTTTATTCAGGTAAACAGCTCACCGAGAGAGAAGGGTTCACTCAATGAGAGAAAAAAAAATACACCCACGTCGAGTTATTAGGGCTTACAGACTCTTAACCACAAAAACCTGAGTGGCGCAAACATCTTTAAGGTTACGGCAGTGCACCGTACCAAAGCTTGCACAACCTTAATACGTACATGTCATCATTTTGCATTTGAGTAGGAGTCTTACTGACATGTTATTTGCTGTCTCTCATTGGTAGAGGCTTTCTAAATTCAGCGTTTTGTAGATTTCTGAACTGAGTACAAAGCAGAAAAGCAAAAAGTTTGTGTGGGTATGTTTTTCCACCCCTTCATTTCATCCCTACTAAACCCTAAGGGCTTCGTGAATTTGAGTGCACCACGGTGTTATGTTCAGATGCTACTCAGTCAGCGCCGCAAGTACCGTACATCAATTGAAGGTTCGGGCACCTCTGCGGCCCTCCAAGAAAACTGTGGATTGAAAGTCCTCTCGTCTTTCCCCTTCTGTCCCATAGATGTATATCACCCCACAGTGACGGCAAGGCATGAGTTGGTACATCACGCCTACATTGTAGGTGGCAGAGACAGACTTACCCTTCTTTATTCTTGCAAATGTACATGTATTAGCAGATTTCGAAAGCCCACGAAAAAAGTACTTGAGGCCACTACGTATATCCAAGTCCTTACAAAAACATACCTGCCCCAGCGTCAGTGTTACACAATTTCCACATGATACCTGTAAAACACATGTCAGATTTCCACAATTAGATTTCTCATTTGCAAATTTTATTTGCCGATAACGCCGTTAATGAGGCGCCGATTCTGCATTCAGCAGGGACGGTTTTATAAGGTGCAGGCCTTCCCCCCCCCACGGCATCAGCGTAAGGCACTGAACCGTCAGAATATTGGCTCTTTAGAAAGGAATGAACATCCAGGCGCCTGTCAGAGAGATTGGAGACAATGGAGATTTATGAAGCCGTGCGTAGACATCAGGGCCAAAACAAGTGGCTGGCTCAGACAGTGCGTACGTGACTTTTTAAAGATTCTGTGGACACAAATCAGGTCTCATTTCTTATTAAAACTTCAAAGTTCCTTGCTGTTCTTCAGTTACATACATTCATGACCTGACGAGTTGACAAGTAAGAACAGAACATACATGTAAATTGTGCCATTATTTTTCCCGGGAACAAAGTTCAGCCATCTAATTCCCAAGGACATTTCCCCCCCATGAAGCACTGTACACAATGGCACACTGTTTGTATTTTTTAATGATATGATCTGTAAAAGACACAGACTTCCGGGCAGGCCCCAAGACTTCAAAAGACATTTTGTCTCTTTTTACTTTTGTGTGGCATGCAAATGGTATTATTTTGTCAAAAGAAAAGTCTGCTGTGTACTTGTGAACAATGTCTACGTTGTTTTAGTATAACTGGCTTAACTGGTTTGCTTAACTGGTTTACTGGTTTTTAATAGTACAATGAGTAACTTGTTAACTGGTTTAAAACTGGCTTTTGACCTGCTGACCAGTAGTGCCAGATTTCTTTGGGTATGAAGCCCCATGTAAACAAGAGTGGCTTGATTCTGTCGTCCACAATCCTACAGAATCCACCAAAACTCTGTCGATTTGAAGGATCTGAAACACATATGCACTTGTTAGTGGGTCACCTAGCTTCACTTTGATGAAAATAAATGTTACTTGTACCAGTCTACTGTATTGTACACCATGCCAGCCAACAAGCCCTTGCCATCAAGCTGCTTTTCTCATTTGGTCTTTACATGTATTTGTAGTGCAGGTAATATAGGAAGATACATGTAAGTGTGTTTCAGGTGTTTGCTCATAGTGGTAATTTTTGTAAGTGCATAAATTGAGTACACCATTTCTTATAAGTTGAAGCTTCTTCAGTTCAGTGACTGACCATGTTGTCATGAAATCCTGTTGAAACAGAAAATGCCGGAAATTAGTTTCCACATGTCAAACTCGGCATTGGAAAGAAAATTCAGATTTTTGTTTTGTTTGTTTTTGTCGCTCAGTTGATTGGCCGTGTTGATCTGGATGGCAAGGCTGTGCAAGCTTTGGACAGCACGGATGGAGGGCGATTCATTGCAGTGGGCGGGTCTGCCCCAGTTGTTAAACTAGCTCAGCTGGTCTAGAGACCATGAGCCGATGGACTCAGAGGATTTGGGTAAGTTTGGTGTTCAGATGAAATTCGTTAACCTGACAAACAGATGGTGTTGTGGTACTTTTTTCATCATCTTGGCTTGGGACAGAATTGTTTGAGTCAGGGAGATGTGAATCAAATTTTGAACATAAAGTCATGGAGTGCACTCATTGTTCTGTTGGAGGTGAGCTGAAAAGTTGGCCTCATTGTTTGAGTATTGAGATATCCTCATGAGTAAATGGAAGCAGGGTGTGGCCACATTCCAACTCCTGAAAAAAAGCAAGTGCACAGTGCTTAAATATCCATTGGAGACAGTATCAGTAAAAACATGACTATTTAACCCCTGATAAGTCTTTGTTTTCACTGTAATATGAGGACTTAACATTATCTTCAGAGTGTACTCACCTGCAACTGTCATGTCGTAAACTGATACTCAAGCTCAGTTTTCATCTTCTGGAAGCTGGTGTTTGATTATTGACTCAGCTACATATACACCTTTAACAATTTAATTAATCAACAAAAACTTTTATTCTGACACAGTGTTCTTCATGTATATTGTATTCCCCATATGCCAGTTTATAGTTAAAGCAACAAGACTGAATGAGCAAAATGCATGTAACTGGCTGTCAGGTGAGCCAGCAAGTAGCCCTCGACTCACATATGCATGCAACCATCTGAGTAACACTTTCAACAAGATTAGCTGATTGAGCACGGTTCCCAGGGTAATGGAAAAAAATTTTATTATAAAAATCCTGGAAAAGCAATTGTCGTAAAAAGTCACAGAAAATTGGGGGAAAAAAATCGAATTTCCTGAAATGATGCTGTCAAAGGCAGAATAGTCACATGGTCACATTTGATGTGATAAAAAAACAGAAGAAGGATAAATTCACAGGCTACATCTTTGTCCATCTGCAGTAGAGGCTAGGGCAGTCTTCAAGTTCATAACACCAAACAACGTTTCTCTGTGAAATGGCATTAAATGTCATGGACATTGTCATATGCTAGTCCCGGAAAATACGTGAAAGGTCATTGGATTTGGTTTTCAGTTTTTTGGGGGGAATCCTGAGACAGTGGCATTTCTACTTTGTTCTTGAAGCTCTGAAGCAAATGGCTCAGGTGCTGTAGCAGTGATGGGATAACAGACAGGTCTATTAATAATCCAGTTTATTTTCAAGAGAATTTCGTTTCAGGTTAAAGTAGCTTATAATTTCCCCAGTCAATGAGTTTGAGACAATTTCCTACCAGTAAAAGTTGACTGTCTATTTCCTGTGGGAAGCCAACCAGGCGTGACATCCCAACAGGTCATTAAAACTGCTACCCTGAAATTAGATCCACGTACCTGCATGATATGCGATCTCTGCATTGTTCATAGCACAGTCTCCGTTCATGCTTGGAATCCTTGAACGTATTGTGGATTTGAATATCGCTGCGTTGAAATGAAATGTGCACAAAATGCAAGATGGTTAACAAACAAATGCCAAATGCTGTGTTTGAAGCAGGCTACAGAGCCATTTCTGCCATATGCTCAAGTGCTGGTGAATTCCTCTCGCACGGAAATGCTACAGGTTTTTCTACACACATGTATCAGAAATTAATGAGCAATATGTGTTTTCCTGCACGTGTTTGCTGCACGCTCTACTGGAAAGGTTTTCCCAGTGGCATTACATGTAAGACTTTCTTTCTCCACAATATCCACAGATGTACAGAACAAAGCAAATGCTGTGTCTGCTGGATTTAAGGCTACGGAAGAGCCATTTGTGGCTTCAAATTGGATCTCCCCCCCCAAAAAAAAATTACTGATTGCTCACAACAAACGAGGTCACCAAAGACAAAAGTGAAATGTGGGCACCTCTCTGCATGCTTCTTCACAATGTATGCATGGATAGAGCAGATCTAGCTTTGGCCTCCTCGCAATGCCAAAACATGTATGGTATGGCCTTTCTATTTGGAGAGAGCAAAATTTCTTCAAGAATGTGATTTTGTGTTTTTCCTGGAACATGTTTAATAGCTCCTATAATAGTTATATTTTCAGACTTTGTGACTACAACCATGGATACTGATGAATAAAGATAAAAAATTGATCATTCAGAAAGAAATCCTGTATAGCATAGTGTTTCCAAGTGCTACACTTTTTCTCGAGAAGTTCTTTTATTGAATTCGTAAATGTGGATATACAAATGTCTGTGTATCTCCAGATTGCAGTGCACTACAGAGTTCATTCATATATCAAACTGTAGCTTTTGATGTACAGAATCCAGCCATATCAAAACTCATAACCTGAATCTAGAGCCAGTCACATATTGACCGAAGCAGGATTTCAACTGCTATGGATACCAGTGCACTTTGCATACAGAGTACCGGTACATGCCTGCTCATCAGTGAAGCTACATAAACATGTACATGTACCTTTTTTGGGGGGGGGGTATGCTTTAGATGCTGGAAACCCCACAAAAACGAACAGACTTTGTGGGCACTTTTTAAAACCTTTTTGGTATCACATAGGTTTGGTTTTTATTTCAGATTGATCACTTTCTGTACACGAGCACGACAGTGTACGTGAACGTTACTTGTTCATAGTAGTATATTGAAGCTACAGTTGCATGTAAGTCATGCAGATTTACATGGCACATCATTTTAAAGAGGAAATATTGATCTTGTACGCCGTTAAAAAGCAAAACGCTTTCTGCGTTTCTGAAAGAATTTTCGATATTTGGTAAGACTAGGCCCGTCAGTAACATATGCATTTCCCCCAAAATTCTTACTGTTTATACTGTAGAAAATTGAGATGTTGGTATCGTATATTCAGTTATTTATTACTGCTGATACCATGCCAAATAAAACACACACAAAAAAAAGCTATTTGAAGAACACTTTGCCTACTAAGTGTGGCCTTGCATTGGATGTGATATGAGAGAAAAAAACACAATGGAATGTGTGGTGCTGGTGGACTATTGAGCCTCGCGGAAGCAAATTATCGATTGTTGCCATGGAAGCTGGGTCCACCAATCAGAGCGCGGACACCTGTGGATTGCTGTTCAGGGATGCCCTGGATGTGATGGTTCCATTGTCTGTTACCAGTTCAGCTGTGCTGTTTAGGCATGGTAACGAAAGGATTCCTTCCAGCAAAACGCAACTTGCTGGTGAGGCACCATATGTAGTCTTGTTGGCAAGCGGGCTCAAAGTTAAATGTGCAGTGACACAGCATGCAAATTTATGCCAACATGTGCCCATGCCTAGAGACTGGAGTGCTCGTTAGGGCATAAAACAATGAAAAAAAGGGGGTATAACCAGCTTTTAATCAGACAATTATATACCAAGGTCACATAAGAACATGTTCACACAATTTGAATGTCATAAGTGGTGAAAACAGTACAAATTATCCAAAGGATTTAGCTTCTGGGACTTTTACACGTACCTTAATATTTCCTGTGAACATTTTGTTCAGCCGCATGTAGCAGCTGCAATTTTATGCTCTGCTTGCAGTAAAAAAAAAAAATCATTTCTGGAACTAGCAAAAAAGTCACCAGCGAAAAAACCAGCATGGACACTTGGTATATAAGCTGCATGTGGCTTAGTTCTTCCATGTACATATACATGTAGATGTAGTTGTACATGATGCTTGCTGTGGACTGGCAGCGGTAACGTTAGAAAGTGAAGCAAGCAGAGTGTTTGGCCCTTGGGGTGATTATTAACACAGTGTTAGTTTGAGTCATGAGGGCAGTATATACATGTACATATGTACATGTAGTACCGTAATATTTGTTGGTGCCTGATATTCATATATGTCTGTTTGATAAATTGGATGGTGAAATTTATAACCTGTAAATGAAATGTGTCTTCTCATGTGTCTGATCCGTGCATTGTGTATACAGTGAAAATTGACCATCTCAATCAATACATTCCCGTCAAATATGCCGCCAAAGAATTCCCTGTATTTCATATCAGCATCCATCAATTTCTACCTTCCGGTTTACCAATCAATCATGCACCTGTACTGTACAAGTTCAACAGCTAACCTGTAAAAGCAGCAGGGGTAAATACATATTTAAGTGCACGTACGTACACCACGTTTGCAGTGGCTAATTACTTCATCAAAGCAGTGTGAGCGGCAAGGGCCTTGTTCTTCACTTGTAGCTACTGCAGATGCCTCTCTTGGATAGGCTCTTTAAAGTATGGTCCACAGTCTTCTACAAGTGTACATATCACATATCCCTATAAGCCAGATAAAAAAATTAAGCAGTTTCTCTTCACACGTTTCCATTTACTCCAGCTCCCTCCCCTTTTTGTTTTGTTTTGTTTTGGTTAAATTTGCAAGGTATTTTGATGTTTAATTTGTTTATTACAAAATATTAAGCAAATACAAAAACAAGGTGCAAGTTTAAAGTCTGTTAGGACAGGCTGAAAACTCCTTTAGAAATTCAAGTATCAGGACAAACCTTGTAAAAATCTGTCCACCAACTTGGAAAAAAATTTGGCCGTATTTAAAAAGAGGCCTGTTCTCCCTTTGAAAATTCCCAGACGTGACTTTTTTTCCCCCTCTGCCTTGACTTGTTAACTAATAGATGAATCAAAACAGTGCAGAATACACACAATATGACAAAAACCGAACAGAACAAAAAACCACAGATTGGAATGGTTTTGGGAAGTGAGTTTTGATGACAGAAGGACCCCACTTCTCATCTGCTGAAACCGGGCGAGATGACCATTTACCGAAAAAGATAAAGTCATGTTTATTAGTTACATGTACATGTACCTTCCAAGTGGGAACATTCCTTTGTTTTTGTGTACACGTAGTTAAGAAATCCAGTTATTCTGAACACTCTTTGAAGTTGGATTTTGTTTAAAGATTTCCTTGACTATTCCTCTTTTTCTTGTTACATATAACCGTTATCCCCAAATACCTCTGAAACTGTTTTTAAGAAAGGAGCAACCGTGTTGGATACGGCTTGGTCCACACACGGATATTCACACTCCTGCCTTATGTCGACCTCTTTTGTTCATAGGTCCACACTAGGTACATGTGAGGTTGACACGGGACAATGACTTGCAAGGTCCATGGGTGGCCAAGTCCAATGAAAATTATTAATGGCTTGATCCACCAAAGGAAAATGTAGCAGTGATTGGGCACATGGTAACAGGTTTGATAGACTTGAATACCCTGACATCTGTGATGACCTCACTTAAGAAATACCCACCACACAGAGGGCTCCCGTGAAGTACACTTATGTTTTTCCCTGCAATAAAAACACAATCTCCTGAGCTCATAAGCTTCTTATTTGTGCCTTTTATATTCCTTTATTTTGTGTTTTTCATTTCTTTTTTAGAACTGACGTATTCTTATTAAGTCACACGTCAGCTTGGTAGCATACAATCTTTTCAAATCAACACTTTAGCGTGGTTCTTTGAGCGTAATTCTCTTGTTTATGATGGAGTTGGGAGGCTTACAGTGGCTTATCAAGCCAACAGCTGGGGAAGGCTGGAGCCTTCCCATGGTTATCGCTGAGTCGCTGACTGTGCTGGGTACACACCACCAGTTAAACTTGCAAATCAAAAAATATCTGTCATGCTTCCTTGTCATTAATTAAAAGAGGAAAAGTTGGCTATTTTTTTAAAATTTATTATCCAGTAGCCTTGGTAACTGTGTAAAGGACATCTAGGCATCTTATATTCCAAAGGCCTGAAGCTAGCAGTGAGCGTGCTAGATAAATTATTCATCATTTGGTCCCGGGAAGTGTTGGTTTTTAAGTGCAGAGACTTGAGACTTTCAAGGCCAAAATTAACGATGTTGAGAAAGAGGCCACAGAATCATACCACCCATATACATTCCCAAAAGCCAACTGTACCATCAGCAGTCGACCTGTTCGGAGATGAACTAGGTGTTCTTGGCCACCCTAAACATGCAGAAATCATGAACCCAGGACATTGCATCTGCTTGACAGCTAGCATTCCACACAAGCAGGCAGAGATTGTGTCCAGTTGGACTTTTCGATGGTTGTGGGCATACTTAGAACTAACGCGCATGCCTAGAACTGCACACGTATGCCCACATCAACCAAAATAGACCGTTGTGTCTGCCACCACCAGGCGTCTCAAACTCCCCCATTTGGTTAAAATGTCTCATTGTTAAAAAAAATGAGTACTGTAGTTCAGGCATGCTCAAAGCTGTTTCTTTACTGTTCCCTAGTCTTCAAGCAATTGAGGGGAGGGTAAATATTTACTTGTGCATTCCTGGCCATACGTTTCCTTTCACAACCCTTCTTATGTCCCCTGTAATCTTTCATTTAATTTTCTCCCTTGAAAGAGATCTTTCAGAAAATAGTTTGTGCCACTTTCTAAAAACTTCCTAGACCTCTCTAGAAATGAAAAAGACAAACTGAACTGAAATGGCACATCTAGTTATGTGACGTGCATCTGATGTACATGTATGTTTTTGATTGAGTGGGCATAATCAGCAGACAGGGCGCTGACTATTTCTGGAATGTTCATTCCCGAGGAGTTTGCATCCAGGTGTTTTGTGGCACATGACTCATCCGCCATTTATACTCTCAAACTGATATTTCAGTTGATGACACATTTGCTTAGTGTGGCCCCACGCTGATCCACATCAAATTTCATCAGGAAAAAATTGAAAGAACCTTCACTGAGCAATTTGAATACACTGTACTCACTGGATTCTGGTCATTAGGTACATGTGCACGTACCTCACTCAGTTCAACTGAAATTCAAAGGGCTGCCATTTCTTTTTTTTTAAGTACTGGGTGTGATGGCCAAGGTCACGGGCATAGCCAGGATTTTTCTGAGGGGGGACAAAGCCCTAATCAGCAACAAACTGAGAAATCATTAAAAGTGGAGAGGGATTGGCAAAGTGATGATTCTCTTCGCCTTTCCTCTTTGTCTTTTCTATTATGTTTTCCCTTTCTGTTTTCTTTTTCAATTTTTTTTTCCATCTTTCTCCCTCTCACAGTAGCCGTGCTTGAACGGTTAGATTGATACTCCTAAGAGGAACCACCCTGCCCCCTCTCAGACCTTTGATTCATCTTCATCGTCTGCTCTGCCTGTTCTTTTAATGTTCCTGTCTCTGGAGATTCCAGGCTGGTAGAAGCCAGTGTTTTGCAGCAGAAATGTCAAATGCTGTAATGTAAACTTCCTAAGCTTGAAGTCTTTTCCATATGGACCAAACATAAGAAGGTCTGAAGATGGAGGGACGGCCAGCAGTTGACGAGAGGAGACAAAACAATGCAAAGAGACAGGCTCCATTGTCTCGGCCGGTCTTAAGCCAGCTTTTGTCAGTGACTCCAAATGTCAGATGACAATGTCTTGACTGCCTGCATGAATTCTAACTGCAAACATCCTTGTCTTGTTGTTACTCCACAGGTTTGTGTTGGAGACTTGGGTAAGCTTTGGCTATGTTGAACGGTACTGTACTGGACCCAATCAGTTTCAGCTAAATCCGTCCCAACAATGCAGCAGAGATCAACTTGCCTATTGGTGCGTATGTTAGCTTGAAGGAATTGCTCAGTTTGAAACCAGTTATGAAAGTTGCTTTGAAGCAGCCAAAAGAATGTTTGTTCTTTTGTGTTTATCTTTTAGAAATTTGTATAAATTCATAAAACTGCTCTTAATCCGTCCACGGTTTTGAAGTAACACCTTGAGCGAGTTTTCTTAGAGAACTGTGTATATATATATGTAAGTTTGTATTATATGCTAGTTTTTGTTGAGACCAAATTTGGTCCTGAATTTTGTTAAAGTCAATATGTTGTTCTGTCATGAAGTTAAATAGGCCTGATATTGTATTCAAATACTGTTATCATGCTGCATACAGATGCAAAGCAGAGTTAATTTTTAAAAATGGAGAGAAAATTCTGGGTATTGGGTAAACTTCCGCTTGATTAGATTACCCCAAAAAAAGAATAAATAAAATGAAAGTTAAAGATTAACAGTGTATGTTGGCTGTTTCTGTTGGCTGTTAGTGGAGGAAAAAATATTTACAGTAACTGGAAGAGGGGAGGGAACTCGAAAGTATTCAGTGCTGCGTCTGAATCTGTTGTCTAGAGCTAGGTCTAGGACTTTGCCCCATGGGAATATGTTGAGACACCAAGACATTAGACCGCTGTAGCTCTGGAAGCCTGTTTGGGACACAGCCAGAGATTCGGCAGTTATGGCTCCTGTACGTTGAGGTGAAAGTTCACTGGTCCCTTGTCTGTAGTTCACGTACGCAGTACATGATGGATACCAGGGAAGTATCACTTCAACATGTCTTTACTCAAGCTAGAGAGCTACAGTGTGTTTTTTCCACTGTCCAAGTATGAGCCTTGGGTGATTGTTTTATTGGGGATGATCCTTGAAAACAAGTGTCATCAGGGAGCGTCCTTTGGCGGGAAAGGAAAATGTTAGTTTCTTGTGTAGGTGGAAGCTGCCTCAATGTCATTGTGAGAAAACCCACTTGATCCTGTATTTGTTGTTCACCAGTTGGGATTCCAACAGGGCACGTAGCATGTGCCGACCTACAGAACACATCTTGAACAGTTCGATCAATGTGAGTGCCTTCCATCCCCTCCTTAACACTACCTAGCATCTATGAGTTTCTCTATACATGTATACTTGTAGATGTTAACGAATGTGGTGTGTGAAATGAAATATGAACCATTAAATTATGGTCGGCTGTCCATCATGAAAAAAAAGGAAAAGCAATTCTATTTTCTCAAAATCTACAGCATTCTGGGCAGGAATATTTTACAGACTGACTGAGGCTGTTATGTACTTTCTTTCAAGTAAGATATTCCGGGATTATAGGGTTGTCCGATTTTGGGGATTTTACAAATGTGTAACCTCCAATGTACCTTTAAGGCTTTACTAGCAAAAAATCTGTCAGTTTTATGTTGACCTTTCCCTAATCTTGCCAAGAGTGAAGATGTATTTCTGTTGAGGTGCACGGAAGTTTGGAACTTGTTTGTACCCAGTGGCAAAGTGTTGCTGTTTTTTGAGCTCGGTTCTGATGATGTCACTGTTTGATGACAGGTTGAGGTTCTTCCCCTTGCTGCGAGCAAGCAGGCAGAGTTATTCATGCAGGTTGACGTAAGATAATGCCATGTGCTCAACCACATTTAAGTGGTCTCTGTTCCATTGTGCTGAGTTCTGTTAACTGTAAATACAATCAGATATTCAACAACTTTGTGTGTCTCATTGCTGATTTATTTGTGTGCCTTTTGAAGTTACCCACTGTTACTTTATGTTACACTTCACCGCACACTAAAAATTTGTTGGTGACTGATCTTGCAAAGTAAACTGGAAGATTGTAAAGAGTCGCCAGACAAAATGAATTTCTGTTTTCTTTAATAAATGTAGTAAAGGCAGACTAGTCACCTCCTGAACCATTCTCCACTCTTCCGCCCCCATACCACAACTAGGACTCAATTTCCAGGTGGGGCACCCCGGGAGGGGGGTGAAAACATTTGAAAACATTTTTTTCAAGGGAGCACCACAAGAAACTAAGCAGTCCTGTATTACAACAAACATTGTTCAAAGATTTCCATTGTGTGTGGGGGCACACCCCCCTGCTGTAGTAATGGCACTGCTCCCTCCATCTAAAACCCAACTTGTTTGCTCACACTTCTCATGTGCTTGAGTGAGAGACTAGTGGCAATGCAGTACTGGTAAAATTAACACGGAAGGTAAGCCCAGCACAAGGTAAGCAGGCTCTCATCTGCTCATTGCAAAATAATGAACGTACAGCCAAAGCTGCATGCGCAGTATACTGTTAAAATGGTGTAATAATGAGGGGCAAAATGGATGCCTTCATCAATATAGCCTCCAGAATGCCTGATTGGAGCATACATGTACGTGTATATGATCAATAACTTCGGTTAACCCCCTCCTGAATACTCCAAAGGCACTGGTGGATCTAGTTGGGGAGCCAGTGGGGCTATGTCCTTCCCCAGCAGCTTTTGGAAAGAAAAAAAATGGGAGATTTATTACTTCCCTTTCTAACAAAAAATCTCAGAATTTAGCCTCCGCTTTTAGGAAGCCATAATTTCACAACTTCCCATTAAAAATCGCCCCTCTCCTTTTGCATCCGCCTTTAACAAAGGTTCTCTGTCAGTTGCACTTGAATTGATGACGATGACGATTTTTTCCAGCATTTTCAAGAGCATACAATCTTTTTAAATGAGGATACAATTGAAAACAGAAATCACTTTATTTACTTTGTTGGTTTGACTTTATATGCTGTAGGGATCAGAAGGGTCCACAAAAGCGTTATCTTGGACGCTCATGGAAATGACGAGAGAAAAACATGGATGGTAAGCAAAATGGTTAGCAAACTCTGCTCATAATTTTCTCTCAAGCATATAAGACAGCCTGCCCAGATGTGTTTCAGTGGACTAAATAATCCATCACCCAGGCCCAGGTTACTTCATGATTTCCACCAAACGAAAAGTCTTTGCACTGCTTGGGTCGTGCTTCTTGAAATGGAGCCAACTTTGCTGGACTTTTTTCTTCAGCCATCATCCTAGCTGCTCTCTTCCTAGTAATTTGTTTTGGTTGATCACAGTCATATACTGTGTAATAAATTGGTGTTCCATATGGTGCTTTGAGTTCCAAGTGAAATTCAATCTGCAACATAATGAAAGGAAGCGTGTTAATTTTGCCTTGCCACTACAGCTGAATGACAGTTGTCTGAGCCAGTGTCATTCATCAGAAGAAAGCGACCCCGTACATAAGTCGGTTGAAACCCCTAGGATCGAAGTTGCTGCGGTGTGTGGACTGGTTCTCAGAATCTGGGTGCAGACACTAATAGAAGTGAGAATTTCTGGCCAGCTCATTAGCATTAAAAGTCCCCCCCCCCCACAGTATCTTTTGAAAAAGGAGATTGTTTGGCCCCCCAAATGGTGAGATTGTGTAAATCATTGCCGGGATCAACTCCTTGGGTCTTTGAGCTTTCAAATGAGAGCAGAAGGGCTAAACACTACGGTTGAAAAATGGTCCTAAGTGGTCGAGAAAGTTGACGGTTGCCACTTGAAAAACGGCTGCAGTCAGACTTCGGAAAAATAACTTTTTGGAGGGTGATTTNGGGCCCTGAACAGTGCTGATTTTACACTGTTTTCAACGGGGCTTGAATTAGTGGACTGTGCCCATCTGTCCCTGGATTGTCTTTCAGAATTTATTGGGACGGGTACCAGTCTAACATAGCATTGTACATAGGCAGTGTCCGAAACGGGCTTTCAGAGCTATGGCTACGTCTATGGAGCGACGACCGAGACCAAGCTCTAGACAATAGATTCGTATGCAGCCTCAGTTTAACCAATCAGGATTGACCCAAATGTTTCAAAGATGACGGGCGTTGCTCCGCAGCGTTCAATGCATGACATTGGGCAAAGTGGAACACTGCACACTTCGCAACACCAGCCTGTAAAAATTTTATCCTTCAAACAGTTGTGCATTTTGTAAGTTGCCCGAAAGTTACTTAGACTCCACCCTCATTCTAAAAGGTTAGCCTCGACCGAATTTTACCAAATGAAAATCTGTAGCTTCACAGAAGACATCCCCTAGGCTATTAGGCCTATAAGTACATGAACCCAAGAAAACTTTCACCGAGGCTTTAATATTCGACCAATGTTCACGTGCTAGTAAATCTATCAGTACATTAACATATAAAGAGAGCCTTACTTCTCCATAATCCAGCCTTGTCTGTTTCTCTAGTTTGTTCTGGCAAGTTGAGGTTCCTTGAAATACTCCAGAATTGTCATGATTATGTTACTCTTTGTAAAAAAGGAAAAGTGCAAAACAGAATTTGCCCTTGCAAGACGAAACCATTTCTTCCACCCATAATACTAAGACAAGTATCAAGTTTGCTTTAGGATAACTTTATATCATCCAGTGTTCTCCTGTGTGTCCCCAGCCAGTCCACCTGCGGGCACGTTATCCTAGCTATATCTTGTAAAGTTGTAGCAAGTAATCGGCCTGCTTAGCGCGCATCATTATAAATGGTTAGGACTGGTTATTATTAGCATGGTGGACCGCTCCAGCTGTTGTGTCTATTGTGCGGTTTGACATCAGGGACGGGCACGGGGATTCCCTCTGATAATGACCTGGCCTGTGGGCAATGTTAGGTATTCATGTGGTAATCCTGTCGAGTTGGAGCATAGTTTGCTCAAGGCGTCGTTTATACATAGGCCTACACTTGGTACACGCGCTAAACGTATTCGTGCGCCGTGGGAAAATAGTGCAAGTTGAAACCTCGTCTCTCGAGAATATTTGTCCAGAACGGTAGTTTTTTTTCTTTGAGGAAATAAAAAGATTCAAAGACGTTTCATCAAATTGAGACTGGCACACTTACTGGAGTTGTTCCGCCAGCATAGTTTATCTTGCTCAGTCAGACAGAAATTCTGGGACAACATAAAAAATTCCGGCAGAACCTTGATGATTTACAATTCGCTCTTTATTGGGCGCCTTGCATTGAAATGTGACCGTTTTGAGAAGTGGAAATTGGTGTCATAATGAAATTGCATCTCTTTTGAAACATAAAGCGATGCCTCTGCATTAAGCCGTGGTCGCTTGATTTCCGGATCCATATGGTAAATTTCATGTCTGCATATCGCAATGAAAACTCCAATTCATATCCGAAAAAAAGAGGGAAGCCCATGGAACACTTTACTTGATGTTTGGCGTAAGTGAAGTAACCTAAATGTTTTCACTCACCAAGCTTCTAACCCTCGAAAACCAGCTCTATACAACGGTGCGAAATTGAAGTATAGGTGTGGTTTAATGTCGAAGGATGATGGAGGTATAATATTTCCTGAAGTAAAACGACAGGCAGTGTCGCTTCTTTACTCTAGATTTGCATATAGATATAGATATATCACTGTTGACAAATTCTTTGTGCTGTTTGGCACTGATATTCGTCTTTTGCCTCAATTGTCGATATCCCGTATTGATTAGTACGTTATTGTGAAAAAACTCTTCCTTCGACTATTTAAAACTTGAAATAATTGTAATTGTCCGAACAAGTGAGAAATCAACTCCTAGTTGAAGTATTCAGCTTTTGTAAGTTCATGTGTTCTCGGTTAAGTTTTTTCCTCGTTTCTATATAAAAACGTTTTTTTTTGGGGGGGGGTATTTACAGTTGTCTGAATCATCGTTTGGATGTAATGTCACGCAGTTCGTGAGTATGATTATAGCAAATATATTGCCCCACTTACCTTTTCAGTGAGATTTTGCCAGGCACACGGCGCGGGGCCTCTCGTTCGCACTATGACAACATGTTCATACGTGCTAGTGATTTTAAATGGAATAAACTTGCCACTCTTGATCGAGATTGTCTGTCCTTATAACATTAAGTAGCTTTTTCAGACTAGATCTGATGTGGGACAGATATGATTTTTTTTTTATTGTGACGGTGCATTCATTCATTTTTGAGATATTATCTGTATGATAAATGCGTGTCCCGTTGTAGTACATGTACACGTAATTTCTTTATTGTAGAATGTCTAATGCTTATTAAGGATAATTATAGTAACTGTTTGGCACATGCATTTGTGTTTTATGCTTGACGAGGGAAATTGTATTATGTCGTACCCATGTGATGTAGGAAAAGTGCAATGGCTAGTCTCCCATTCCAGCAGACTAGTCTCCTCTCCAGCTGCTCTAAGGAGTGTCATCACCCGCATGGTAGCAAGTACCCTTTTTCAGCAGGGGTTTCCTGTCTAGACCGTCTCGGGATGACTCATCCCGTCGCTCATAATGATATCACCGCTACTCCAATGTACAGCATCTTTTGCCGTCATCTTTAAAAGGGTTCAAGATCGACAGAACCGAGCTCTCGATCGATACCTCTGGTTGTAAACGTATACAATCTAGAGAGGTCTTGGCAGTTAAAATGTAGGCCCCCCTAATTAAAAAAAAAACTTGGTTCAAATTAGTTGAAATGGCCAGAGTTGACCAGAGAGGAAAAAAAAAACATGCAACAGCTTAAACATGAGCTTTTATTGGTAACCATCATTAAATTAAACCTCTGGCGGAGCTACATACACAGAATTTTAACCAAGGAATTAGTTTGATTGGTTTTAGAAGGTTGAACTGTGGTCTGTGAATAAAACCTGTGTTATAATGCTGCGAGATGAAATAAATAGCCCTGGATAGAAATACTTCATTGCAAATTGTTTGATATGATGGAGTGCAGCAGAAGACCGTTTGCATCATTGTTTTTAAGCCAATTGGAAGACAGAATTTAAGGTTCATAACAAAGCAACCGCACGTTCAGTTTAATACTCTGCTGTTAATTCAACATAAAATGCATTCTATGCACGATTGTGATATACGCCTCTTAACTGTCGCCACTCTCGTGCATTGTAGTCGAACAAATACAACACAAACATCACGACTGGGACTTCCAATGTTGTAATATGTAATTTTATTGAGTTGTTCATTTATTTGTAATCTACAGCTTATCAGTAATTTTCACCTCATGGTTGCCGCACAAAGGGACCGTTTTTTCCCTGTATGTAACATTGTGACAATGTTTGGCCGTATCTGATTCCCACCTGACAATGATTGGCCCAATCGCCGCATCATCCTCAACAAAACATGTTTTTTCCGTCTTCCCCGCTGTTTTTGAGGCCTGTATACTCCCACTCATGCGACCTTCTCCCTTCTCAGTTTCAGTATTTTTCCGTCTTTTTTCTCCTTCTTCTTCCTCCTGGCTCGCGCACTGGCCGGGGTTTGCACTCGATCTTTGTTGTTTTTTCACGGCGACTCGACGGTGTTTTCTACTTGTGTTTACCGTCGATTTGACCCAAGAGAGACTTTAAAACCCCGGCATTGACATTTGCGAGATTCGGACGAGGATAAGCAGGCTCGAACGGAACAGAGATCTTGTTGGGATTGTAATTGATACTGAAATTGGCGGGATTTTGTGTTAAAGGCCGACCATAATTATGATGGCAGAACATCGATTGGGACGTATTGTTCATTGCGATAGTTGCTCTCTGACATTTTAAAAGAACACGACAGAACGAAGTAAATTCGGTGTCCAGTCGCCCTGTGCAATTTTTACGGGTACTGTGTACGGCTTCCATTCTCAGTACAATCCCGAAGGCTTCCCTCAACCGGACAAAACCTCGGTCATTGTTTTTTTCAACCAAAGAGGGGTCTCTGAAGAGGGCGTTGCTGAAAGATGGCCGAGCAGTGGCTGCGTTTTCACGCGTGATTTTGAAGGGGTGGGAAGAAGAAATGCTCTAAATGGTAAGGGAATCGAGCTTGTTTTTCCAAGCACGGATCAAAAGTGACGTCTGCTGGCATGATAGTTTTGTGGACTGCGCATAGTTTCTGTCGTGTCAGTAATTTGGCTAAGTGTCAAGCTCATCATGTATCTGAGAAGCAGACACTGTTCAGCATGCTTTTGTCGTCACAAACAAAAATAGTGATGGTTTGTTATTCTAAATCAAGATTTAATTCGGTATAGTTATAGGCCAAAACATTCACGACGTCAGAACCTTTTTTTTCTTTACTCTATCTCTTTTTAACCACTGCTTTTTGCATGATGTTGAAAATGTTTGAGACGAAGTTGATCTGAGAAGTTCCGTCTTGAGTTTGAAGAAGCTTTTACACGGTTACACATGAGCACATGTGGAAAACATTAGGGCGGCACTTTTGGTTTCTCTGAAGATCTGAATGCAAAACTCCGTCTATTCTTAGTTCTCTTTTCCTCGAGCTTCTGTACATAGTTGTAGCTGGAATGGGTTGTTTTCTTCACGTTGACAGAGCAGATTTGATAAAATACGACAGTAGGTATTTAAAAAGCTACTCCCCCAAATCATTCTCGTGTCGGGCTAGGAAATTGGAACCCCTTCTGAAAGCTGCATGACTTGAGTGACGGGTTTGACGCGTTCGCGCTACATTTAACCATTCGAAGTTCAGATGAATTAAAATCGCCTTGTATGACGCAAATTGTGACATCACTTGTCAGTCACCTTAGGACTACAGCTTTCGAAACAGGACAGTTTTAACACTTCGTCAATGGAGTGTCGAATCGTTTGAAACTTTTAACAGACTGTCTGGAGTTTTTAAGGTGAGAATGCATGGATTCTTGAAGCTGGCACTATAGTCGTGTCCTAATTTCCCTTGGAGCCCCCCCCGACCCCTCGTTTTGTTCTTCAAATCAGTTGCTCCGTGAGGTAAACATTAAATAGCCCCTTTATGTGTTCCACCGTTCATGGAAAAAATCAATACTTGGTAGATCTTACCAAATGCGTCTTCCTTAATACTCCCAATGACGTCATGGGATGACATCACATGACGTCAGACCACGCACGTTGAGGTTAATGCAAAGAGTGACGGTTTTAGTCCATTTAGCCGAGTCTGTGCGCAGAAACGTGGGTTAATTTACGGCGCTATATCGGTCGCCGGAGACGGAGAATCAATTCCGCTTATTTACTGATGCATATTTTGTTTTTCTGGACAGGATTCGAATGTAAAGTCTGTTTTAAGAGATGCATTTTTTTTCTTCAACGACAACCAGTATTGGAGGTTCCCTTGTCTAAAAGTGTGATTTCTTTTACAATAGACCCATGTTGGCATTTAGGTCGTCTTAGGTTTGTTTTCTTGGCAAAGGCCTGTGTTGGGTTTTATATTCCTGTTCGATTTTTATGTAATTATAACGATGGAAATTGTAGTTTGCAATATGATCACGATTTGTCGAGGTACTCACAGTGTTATCGCGCCCTCTTTGTAAAGAGTCGCGTGTCGTACATGTACTGTATATGTATAATGCCTCGTGCGAGCGAAATGGAAGATTGAGCAACTGTACGATTTTCTTCAGAAGGATGTGCGTGCGCCCGAGAGAGATTGACAAGTATCTTGAAACACATTCCCACCGGTAGCATTCAAAGTAGTCCCCTCAAGAAAGTTCCTGCGCACAGAAACCGGCAAGTGCAAAATCTATGTAGCCCTACGTGGAGCTTAAATGGGCCAGTCTTGGACAGAGTCTTGTAGACTATTACAACAAAGCCCCCGGTGTTGATAACAGTACATTGTGCTAACATAATAATCGTCTAAAAAGTCGTAAGGTCAGTAGCTTGGCACTGGTAGCTGGACTTAGGCTTCGACAAAAATACTACGAGCGCAGGGGGTTCTCTTGGCTTCAACAGCCCTTTCTTTAATTCGTCTGCGTAAGTCGCGTAATTACGATAGTTCGATCGCAAAATAGAGGACATGGCAAGATGGTCTCTACATGTTGCGATGCTGCAAGGGGTGCATGTACATGGGTTTCCCCTCCATGCCCCCTCCCATGTTCGTCCAAGGTCCAGAGCCACCAATACGGGCTTTGAGTGGTATAACATGACAGTTAGGGTTCGCTTATAATTGTTTTCATGCTGTGATAAGTCACCAGAATTCTGACAGATTGCAGTTTGCGGCCCGGATCCTTTGCTCTTTTGTTCAACAGGGAAACTTCCTTTGGCATACCCCGTGGAGCCTAAGCACTGGCCTTCAAGATGGCAGCCATGCAAACCCTCCATTGGCGCAATTTCAATTAAGGCTTTTGGTTTCTGGTTAGGGGAAACGCCTCGGTTTTGTGTTCCCGTCTCTCGGAGACCCGCAATACCGAACCACGGTCTCGTAAGCCGTTCAAATCGCACACAACTTACTTGTCACCACAACTCTACAATATTTGTTAAACATCGTGAAAGAAAATATCGATTAGCTAACATTCAAGCTCTATATTGCCACACTAACAGCTCCCAAATAATTTGTATTTTAAGGCAACAAGTAACATCCATTGATTTTATTATTTTGCACGAGGCATGTGCAAATTAGAAAGATTGTAGGCCTATTCATATAAAGTAAGAATATAACATGTCAGTATAGGGTTCGTTTGTACTCAATTCTTTCATGCTGTTGAAAGTCATAAGTATATTGCACTCCGTGAGCGGAGTACGTTTTTGCCATGTTGTGAATCTTTCTAATGCAAAGTGTGTGATGATGTGAATGATTGAGTTGGTCCTTTTGCAATAACAAAGCAGACGTGTTAATGAATACATGTACTTCCTAATACTCCAAATTCCAATTAATCGGGATCAAAATTTGAAACTGGCAGCCATTAATTTAAAAGAATGAATTAAAAAACCCTGCACTGCTGTAGCATCAGTGTGCATAATTATTATGATAATTATATGAGATCGTTTATATCAAAAGTTTTCTTCATGGGGTCTGTTAGACTCCAATCCACGTATCCCACCGCAAAAGATTAACCTTCTTTTATCACTAATAAACCTATAAACAGGCCATACTATAACGGTCCATGTTTCGCACTCTGCTCTTTAAAATGTTAGCAGTCTCGTGCCGTGGCATTCGTTGTCACTTGATGTGATCTAGCGGCGCTGCGTATGGACACATTGCACCGCAGGCTATACCCAGGCTTGACGCGCCCATGACGCATACTGCTGAAAGTCAATAGTGATACATGTTCATTTGGCGAAGCAGTTGTGTTGACGATGGCACCCGCAACACAACTCTTCGACAGCTAACCGTCGCCCCATTATGCCTCAACCCTGTACCGTGGGGTGGAAAGGACGGAAGCAGTTACGACAAGGCCTCAAAGCACGGCCCTAGTGTGGATCGCTCTATTCCGTCGAACGTGAGGGGTTTGTAAAACGCGAGAAGGATCTCATTTAGAATTTGTCCCCGATCTTTTCGGTTTAATGATTGATTGAAGGGGAGCCTGTTACATGTCACAAGGGCCACAGGAACCCTGTGGAGTAAGGCCGTGACCAAGAAAAGAAAATCAATGGCAATTTTGACTGCCATCTCTAAAAATAAAAAAACCAACTAGAATGTGAAACGAAAGTTATGATGGTCCTTATTTCGATTCATATCAACTTCAATATCTGTCCGAAAATTAACATAAATTTTCTGCAAATTCCTGCAGACATCAGAACTCCAATCTCGAGAAGCCTTAGTTTACGTAATTCAGAAAATCAGGTGCATTAATTCCAAACAGCGGTTTCTTTGAATCCAAATCCACTGCGGTCTGTGCGGTGGGGGCTAGCAATCCGAACCATTTCAAAATTACATCTCGTTCATAACCTCAAAACTGTGCCCAATCGTGACTCATTCCGACAAGATGCAGGGTGACATTTCTGGCCATTCTTCACAGCCTTTGCTACTGAATCGTATGAATTTTTAGCATTTCTAAATAATCCCTCTCTTCCTGCGGAGGCGTCCCGGCGTCTTACCGTCAATTTTAGAAAATTTGAAAACCAAATTTTGATGTACTCAAGACGCCGCAACGGGTTCTCGAAAAGGCCGAAAACCCGAGCCTTCGATAACGAAACTTGAATCATGACCAAGCAAAGTGCCTATTCAGTGTTCTGCCGACTGTGAATCACTCAAAAGCTGCAGACAACATTCTCGTTTGTTTTTAAGGACTTTGCTCAACACATCTTCGCAGATCTCCTTGAGTTCAAACCTGTTGGTGATACCGTAATCATAGATGTTCCACACATTAAGACTAAATCAAACATACCTTTCAGAAAGCCAGTTCAGTCGTTTATGTTGAGCCAGTATTGTGAAAATGCGTGGACGGGTTTATCCATTTTTATGTGAATTCTATTCTATCCACTGAAAAGTGCAGCTGCCCAGACCGAATTAAGGTCCGTGGCTGATGTGGATTTGTTTTAAAACCCACCGTACGCTGTAATTGGACATGCGGAGCACGCGGCTTATATTTGCAAACTGGGTTTTAAGTATAAAAGAATATAGTTCCAATTAAAATAGTCAGAAGCTCTATGCGATAGTAAGAAGGATCCGAATGCACCTGCTCTCTCTAGTATAAACCTTAAAAGCAGTGGCTTTTGACTTCGTCTTGGTCTGGAAGAACAATGCACATGAGGAAGCGAGAGTTCAGCCCCGGCGGGTAAAGAAAGACGGCCTAAGGCTGCCGGCAGGTGACCCCTTAGCTATACCCCCTCTTCATTAAAAAGGGGTGCCTCGGGGGAAGCTGATTAAGACGGGATTTATGAGGAGTGAAAGCCTCAACTGCAAAGGTCAACAGTCTAACGGGGGTTTCCAGGGCTTGTTGGTTCCGAGGGGGATGATCCATCTTTTTACTTGGGGCCTTCTTTTGTTCCGCTGCCCCCATCAGCGGCCGTTAGCTGGCAAGAGAGGAGGGGAGCGACCGAGTAGGGAAGCGGGGACGTAGCCTGAAGCTCGGCCATCTCGTCGCGCTGGCCTAGACACACGGTCCCAGCACTGCCAGATGTTGTTGGGCCGGTTTTTCCCTGTTCACATCTGATATATATTTCAGGCTTATCATAATAAGTTGCACGCTATGTAGAGCCGGTAACTAGATTGGCCAAGGAGGTCAGTGCGGACAAAGTCCGTCAGGCCTTCAAAAGGCCGAGATGTTGAACAAAACAGAGGAACTTCTCTGCAGAAAACTATGTAGGTTCATCACCGTTGGGTTTCAGTGACCAGAATTGCTGTCTGTAACGCGACACAGAAGAAAAATATCACAAATCTACCGATTTACGCTTCTCGTGTTACATCATCTCTGCGGACTATGTCATGTCTTTAACTGTCAACCCTAATGTCAAAGTGATAGTTACGATTATCAGATGTTATTTATGACCTGCCCGAAATTGTCAGCCCTTTGTTACTCACAGAAGATTAAGTAATATCCTACACAGGCGAGCCCAACTGTCACGTCCAGTCTTTCTCCCCGTGCGTATAGCTCTGCTACTCCGAACAAAGCCGTTGAAGTCTGGTGGATGGACAAAGAACCCGCATCCATTATGTTTCCACCCCGTGAACCGACCAACCATGCGGGCTACTTCCACCATCCCACCGCCAATTCCTGACCCCCCAAACACATACCCCAAATTGACTCTTCACGCATCACAGTATGGAAACATTTGCATTTGGCGCGAGTATAATGCATGGGTGCCAAAAAAGTGACCAGCGGGGACACTGGAGCGTATACTCTGCATATTTTAAGTAATTGGACGGCACGTGTCTGTGAAGCGGGATGGTGATTAGAAAGGAGGGGGGGGGACCAACGCTTTATCGAAACAAAGACAGGATGGGAATGGAGAAAGTGTTGATCTTTCTCTTTGTTCACAGAAGATGGCGGTAGCAAAGATTGGAAGCTGGAAGACTTTGATAAAAGAAGCAACTGAATCGGTGAGGACGGTTGAGAAAGAACAAAAGAAGGGAATATGGGCTGTATACGAATGTACATCTTAGCCAGCATGTCTCACCACTAAAAAGTATTTCTCGGTTAGTACACCCGTCTTAATATATTCGGTTTGAGTAAGAAGATCCACGCACAATTGTCGCTCATTCCCAGGCTCATGAGGATCCCAGTTTACCCGCTACGTCCATCTTGGAGATGCTAACCAACAGTGTTCAGTAGTGGAGGATGTTGTTGATCTTAGCAGGATCTCTCCTGGTTGGCCCTAGCCGGTCTTCGTACTTTGCATGGTCTTTTTGCTCGGGGGTGAGGGGTTGAGGTTGAAGTCTCAATTCCTTGACGCGTAATGTTGCAAGAGGGTGTTTATCCAGGAATCTGTGAATCGTGCCGACGGACTCAGAACCTTTCCCCCCCTCCCTCCATTTCCCCTCCCCTGTAGCCTGACACTCGAGGATCATGTTTTCATCATTCCCACAACAAACAAGCACCTTCTTGGAATTCTATTTATACCAGATATAAAATAGCAACCGTCCCTGACTACCCATAATAACCCCTGTGGTCCCAAAATACACCTCTGTTGAGCCGTGAAGCGGGCCCCTTCAATGATATTTCTACCCCACAACAGAAGAGCCCAAAGACGGCGATATTAATAACAGCTCACAGATACACGGCACAGACGCACGTCGCTGGGTCTCTGACATCATCAACGGAAGAAGCAGCTCCCCTCGGCTCGCCTCGCATCCACGGCGAATACCACGGGCTAAAAATAACCCCGCCATTGATTGGCCTGCGCTGCCGGTACGAGACCGCATCTACGGAGAACACCGTACTGACGTCAGAGGGCCGGCAATCGTGTTACGATGCACGTCGGCTCTCGCGCCGATTACGCACTTACTTGTTTTTCAAGGCAGACGCGGAATTGAAAACAACCTTGTTTTCTTCCTGCCTGCATTTCGCCACGGGTTCTCGCTGCGTCCGCTCAAGATCATAATTCGGGAAATGCCAGTGATGTCAATGACTTTTCCCAGTAGAAACGAAGCACCCATAAATACCTCTTACAGATTTCTGTTGACACTCTGCTCACCAGGGGAGCGGAGTTTGTGTTGTTGTCAGTTTCTGCATGGATATTGCTATCTACTCTGAAACATTTCGATGGCTTAGTCGAGTTGGGGCGGGCTGTACACCACCAAACATCTTGACAACTTTAAAAGCACTGATCGTCTCTTCGTTTCATGGACATCATTACTCATTGCGATCCCCTTAAAAATTTCAAAAAGAAATCTGGTTGAAATGATGGCGTTTTAGGAATTGCTGTTGGTAAGATGAGAATATTAAAACATGGAAACATAATAGTGGTGTGGGTGGTGATTACCCGGTACTAGTTGGGCCTACATGTCGTAAATTTGAAGTTTGGACGTGTTGAGGATAGAAAATGTAATGATAGTCGTGAGAACGACAGAAAGTGTGCATTTGACCGATTCATCATCACGTCAGCCCAACCAGCAAGTTTTCGCATCGATTTCCAAAATAAATACCACACTCCGTTTGAACAAAGCTGCTCATTACGTGACCGTTCTCAGCTGTTACTTTAAAAATCTGTATCCCGACATCTTTGGGGGATTCTGACGGATGGAAACGAATATTGTGATAAAAAAGTCATCGATATCGATTGTTCGATGAAACCTTGCAATAATTCAACAAGATGAGGTGATTATTTCAAAGGCCTTGGCCGCCATATGGGATTGTTAAACTTTGGCTAGTTTGGTTGAACTCAGTCCTGGTCATTTTTTCCTCAGTGTACTGCGCTCCTGCCTGTGGGGTCCATTTTCAAAGTTGTTATATAATGAATGGAAGGAGACAGGTGAAAAGAATTAGCGGAAATACGGAACAAAGATTCGGTGTGAAAACAAACAGTGTTGTCTGCGGAGAAAATTTATAGTAAATTCAACAAAAGTCCAGGTTTCTGTGACAATGCATGGCCAATACAAACATGTCCGTCATTGTCCCTCCAGCATGTTTCCCCAGCGGAAGTTCCCATCTTTGTTTCGTATACATCCTCTTTAATCTCCCGTGTACTATCCCCTCCCCGTCCCCCCTTCTGGCACGTGGCAAGTGCGGGCCACGAATTAGCATAGTAATCACCGGGAAGAGATTTCGACTGTTTGCCCGGCACGTGCCGGTCTTGAGTCCTCGCGAGCCACGCGGGTCGCCGGTGGCCCTGCGTACGTACTGACCGCCGCCCTGGTACGGTACACAACAATCACACGCCGCTAAAAACACTGCACACTGACGTCAACAAAACAGGATAATTGTCAAAATTATGCTTCCGCTCCCGGCGACCAATCATTGAGGACGCGCTATACTTTCCAGTGTTGCATATGTATGACCTCCACAAGTCATTATTAATGCGCCTCCTTATAGTGCCTCCCCTTCGTATCACGTTGTGAGCTTGCCACTCCTGCTGATTTGTGCGGGAGTTCAGAAGGATTTTTTCTTTCCCCTCAGAACCAGGGGCCTTATTTTCCTTTCATCTCCCTTCCGGTGTTGCGTGCCGTTGAATCTAACCTTTAAAATTATCATCAACCTCGATAACACACAACAAGCATAATCCTTCCAGATGGTGTGGTCACTGGCGAATAATTAATAAAGTAGTCCCGTCAACGACGAGTCGACAGCGGATAAAACCAGGCGCATTTCACACGCAGCTGACATTCAATGAGACAGACGTCAGTGCGCTTGCAGACTACGCAAAAGCCACAACACACTACTGGAATATCCCACATACACGCGCCTTGCCTGCACAACAACGCAGCTGTTCCAAAGTCTTTCGATCCGCGGGGAAATCTGGATTGGACCCGTAAATAAGTGAGTATTTTAGTTTTCAAATAAATTTCTTTAAAAAGTTTTTCTATTTCTGGCATGTGCATTTCATATGCTTCCATTTTTCCTCTGTGTTGTTTTGTTTTATTGGTAATTTTTTTCTCCAATAATAATATCATCTTATATTTTCTCTTCATTTTGCGGGACATTTTAAAGCACAAGTTTTGACTTTTAAGCTTTTTTAAACAAAATTCTCAGCAGGTACTGTTGGTACAGGCTTTTGAAAAAAAAGTGTCTTGCAGCGTTATGCCAAGTCATGGGTGCTGTATTTCAACAATGTTTAAAAATCAATACCAATATCAAATTATAATGGAACTAACTTTCCCTTTAAAAATTTTGGAGAAAAAAAATATATATACATAAGACAGGGACATCCTGTTGAAGAAATTATTCACTGGTTATAGTATTCAGTCGTTTTGTTTGTAAAAAATGCGAAGTGCGAGGGCTCGTACTTCAGGATTTTTTGCGTGGAGATGCTCAGGGTATTATGATTCTGTTTGTCGAGTGAAGGCCAGCATGGATGGGGTCGCCTCATGCATGGATTCCCGCTAGCGGCTATTTCGGATTTGCGTTACGACGGGTGGAATAGAAATTACTCCCACGCACGCTGTGCGTCCATGCACTGTGCCATATGGAGCGCAGTGTGGCAGTTACCAATAATATACGATGATACGGTTTGAATATTGTCTGTATGGTGATAGATTTCAGGAGCGTGGTAACAAAAGACAACTGATGAGTTTTCTTTTTAAAAAAATGGCATTATGATCTGGTGATGTTTGGGACCAAACTAAACAGGCTATTTTTATGATTATTATCTATGATTACTTAAAATAAAATTTGATTCTTTGTCGATTATAAATATCATATAAGCTGTATCCTCTTATGAAATTTATACTCTGATGGAAAGCTTTGATGAGAGTAATGACCGAGAATTTATTTGGCAGTGGCGAAAAACCGCTTTATATCCCGTTAATTCTAGGTGATATTTTCCATCATTTTACATGGTTTTCCAAAATTGAAAAAAAATATTAAACCTTAATGTTGAGAACACAACTTGTCAAGAAAATCTTCAAGCCAACGCAGGTGACTTCATAGTAATCATGCACTAAACCAAAGCAACACCACCCTGAACAAATCACGTATAGCAAAGGCCCTGATACGGCGAGGCATGAGTACGGTTGTGTAAAACTGGCAGCTATTTAAGTGAAATCAGCCAATGTGTGGAGGCCGCGAGCGACCTTTAATATCGACGGACCTCACGCGGGAAAATCCAGAGAGACACTCGCCGATGAATAAGGCTTCCTTCAGGGGCTGTTTTTGGACTGCCAAGTCATTTCTTAGCCTCCCACTCCAGTCTTTCTTTTCGAGTGGCGTCGTGCCTCGCTTATTACCCGCTAGGCACGGACTCCCGCTGTAAACGAGCATGTGTCTGAGTCTATCAAGACAAAGTTCTCCGAGAGTTGTCTCTGGAGATCTGGCCTGGGGAGGGGGTGAATCAGACGACAAGGTCCACGTCCCAAATTTAAACCAAACTCCCGGTGGTCGCGATGTGTCACTCTTGTCCAGGGTAGCCCCTGTACCGCGTGCCAATGACAAGCACAAGGAACCAGGGTCATGTTGGGCTTACTCACAAATTTTAAAGAGATTGTGAAAATTGCTTTGAAAGGTGACTTTATGTTAGTACACAGCTTTATGGAAATGGACAAACTACAGCCATTTACTTGAGGTTCTTAATTAAAGGGAGAGTGACAAAATTTCTCAGACTTAGGCCTTTCTTTTGTTACCATAGATCAGTGTACTATAAGTTTCCTCTTAATAAATTTAGCTACCAAGTGCCTTTTACGTCAGCTAAATAATCTGTGTTGTTGGACGAGGGCGGGCTTTTCTACTTATCCTAAACTCAAGTTAATCCAGTTTGTCCAGGTTTATTGACTGTTTATGTAACTGAGAATTTCGGGTTTTTTTCCCTCGTCTTCCCTGCAGGTTTACACTGAAGTCTGTTGTCACTGAACACCCTCCCCCGAGCACCATGAAGGCAGAAATCCAATGCGCCATCAGCTTCATCCTGGAGCAGCTTTGCTCCAAGATTCCCCGCCACCAACAAGACCTTTTCGCCGATGAGCTCAACAAATCCCTCGTCGACAAATTCAACGGCCATTGGTACCCTGAATCCCCTTGCAAAGGCTCGGGTTACCGGTGCCTTCGTATTGGTACCAGGGAGATGGATGCGGCCGTCGCCACGGCTATCCAGAGCAGCGGGCTGGAGTCAGGTGACCTGACCGAGGCACTCCCGCACGAGCTGAGCATCTGGGTAGACCCCGGAGAGGTGTCCTACCGTATGGGGGAGAAGGGAACAGTCTCCGTCATCTATCAGGAGAAGCGCCCCAAGGCAGCTGGGCCGAGCCACGTGCAGAGCGAGCCGGATCTCACCGGCTCGGGCCAGTTTAACTTCAACCCCGAGGCTGAGGATTTCCTGCCAATGACGATGGACTCGCTGAGTTCCTCCATGAGAGGGATTTCACTATCGCCTGTGTCTGCTATGGGATTTCAGCCGATGGTGCCGCTGGGACTACCAGCCCCACACCATCAGCCTCTGCCCCACCCACAGGCACTTCATCCGATGCCCACTGCCGTCCCCACGCCGACACCGGTCACGGGCAAGTCTCGGCTACAAGCAGCCCCACTTTCCAGACCCTCCTCTCTCACCTTCACCGCGGCCTCCTTCGCCCAGACCAAGTTCGGCTCAACCAAGCTCAAGTCGACGGGAAAGAAAGTCAATTTCCAGCAGCTCTCTCCGACAGAATTCGCCAACTACATGAAGCAGCGGTCAGCGATGAAGGGGTTCCGCAGCCAACGTTCCCCCTCGGGAGGTCGAGATTTCCCGCTCTTCCAAAGCAAAGATGATGGGTTCGGCTATTGGGGCGAGACAACCACAGTGCCCCAGTCTTACGCTGCTGGTCCGGGGTTTGACTCCCAAACCAACCTCACTACACAAGGCCCCGAGTCCTGGATGCTGTACGACAGCCTGAATGCCTCACTACCGTCCACTGACCAGTATGGCCACCAGTCTCTGATTGCAGCCAATTGAAAGCTAGCGGTTTGACGTCTGGGTCACAACTAGTTTATGTCGAAGAAAAACACTTAACTTCCATTAAAAAAAGATAATCATGAAATAGACACTAAATTATTGTCTTTAATTTGGGTCGCTGTAACCATGGCATCTTGAACTGAACACCAGTTCATGTAAAAGCAGAGTTTCAGTTCAAGCCAAATTTTGTCCTTTCTCGCACCAAGGGAAATTTTACATTTTTCAGAATGCAACTAAGCCTCTGGCGGCTGTGCTATCTCACTGAGCCCTTTTGACTCAATCGGCTTTTTTATATTAATATTGATATTAAGTATATAGATGTACAAAAATCAAGTAAATAATTTTCACAGTGATAATATTTTTACATTGTTTCTCAATCTAAGTATCATATTTTTTTAAGTTGAAAATGTAAGCATTCAGAAATGTTCATGTTATTGACAGGACTTTTAAGCTGTAGACTATGAAACTTAATGAGTGACTTATAGCGGATTCGTATTATAAGCTATTCGGCGTCTGGATCCTAGATCACATGCGGTATGAGAAGGGCAAAAAGGGCAAACAGTGCAGTATGACTGGAATGCATGGGATAAGGTTTAGAAGTCCAAATGTTTCCCATCTGATGGAGAAAAACACATTCCACAATTGACTCAGTCAATCCCTAAACTTGCATCAGTCTTGTAATGGGCGTTCTGTTCCTTCAATATTTTGTCTGGTGGCGAGAAACGTATTCAGAGCAACCAAAACGACTTAGATAAGTGTGCATGAAAATGTTCCGATTAGTAGGCAGAAGCATCAGTCCCTTTTGTTTATCGAACAGACAACCTATTTTGTACGGCTGTTTCATCGGAATAACTAAATAGACCTTGGTGATGGGTTGGTAAAACGCAATATTACCGACACTGGAACAGCCGTTGGAATGTGCCCAGTGAAGAACTTGAATGAACGCAAAGAATGTCATGTACGGCTGTTTCATTTTAACAAACCCAACGAGGGAAGGCAGCGCACTCAGTGCGATAACAGAAATGCTATTTTGGACAGGAGTGGTATGGTATTTGAATTTACACGCTTGTTTTATGACGTTCAAGAGTCAACAGTGTGGAATGCCACCGATGCATTTGGTTCTTAGAGTCGTTTCTAGTAAAGAAAATGTTCGTGGACACAGCGTGTCATCGTGCATAGCTACCGTATCAATGGTATTGGTAATAACTGTTTAATCGTGCGGACACTGTGCATACCCTTCACTGAAATTTTCTTCACGTGGAAAAATAAAGTAGACACGCCGCTTTATTCCGCACTATACAGTTTCTTTGTCGTAAAACAATTTTTTCCCCTGACAATCAAACACTTGTGGGGTTTGCATTTGGGCCCTGTTTAGTAAATTTTGTTTAATACAAAATGTTATCACCATGAAGACATTTATAAAAATTTTGAAAACGGGACAGAGTGTGATTGTTGGATGGTTTCTTGCACCGAACGGCTTTGTAAAAAAGCGACTCGTACCGTGTTGTTAGCACTCAAAATTGTAATTGTTGCATAAAATTATCATGGTATTGTGTATGAATATAAAGTAAACACTCCACTTATTTCATTTACCATGTTTCTTATAATATTGTGGATTGAACTGGCGTGTTATATATTCACAGAGGTTCCATATTGCGTAACCATAGTAACAATAATTTGATATTTGGACGCATGACAAATCATACCAAAGCGTTGTTTTACTGTTGATATATATTTTTGTCTGGTATTTTGGGGATTTTGTCATTTGTCATTTTTCTATGTTTCATGGCCGAAACCTTGGAATCGTCGAGTCATAAACAATGGGAAAAGATTACGTAAAAAAATTAGCCTAACTTTGCAGAATTGTCTCACACAAAACAGTCGCTACTTCGTTTGTATACTAACACAACATGAGATGTCACAAATCTACTGTATTTGATACCAAATTTCTATTTTAGTACTTTCATTTGAAAAGAACTTAGATTTTGAGGTTTTAAATGCAATTTCTTACTATTTTGGTAATATTCTATGAAAAGAACATGTATAGCTCGATCACGAGGTTTGTATTGTGCAATAAGAGACGATTATGAGTGGTGCATGTGATCTGTACATGGTTTGATCAACTTATTTATAATTGACAGAAGTTAACATAAATTTGTTTTTTCAAATGAAGATCGTGTTTTGGTTCCTTTTTTTCGTTTCCTCCAAAGGGAATCGGGTCTGTTGCCTGTATAGGTCATACTCTGACTAAATCGCCCATGTAAACAACGGCATTATCCCACAATGCTATGACACTGAACGTTGGAAGGAAAATGGAAGCAGCAAAGCAAAAATAACTCTCTTTTTAAAGGCAACAACAGTGTGCTCTAATAAAATGCAGCGACAGGAAACTACAGATAAGTTAACACCTTATAAGGACGACGTTTCCTCCTTGGGTTATTGCAATTGTTTCAAATTGTAGTTTCACTTAGGTAAGACGCAAAACGAAGTACGCCCTCCGGGTTGCAATTCCCCCCTACGGCTGAGTCAATGCCCTCCGAGTCCTGAGCCGAGCGCGGTGCCTTTCTTTCCAAGCAAGTCTGTCCATAATATGCGAAACAACGTGCCGTATACCCGCCGACTTCGTCGGCTCTGTCCCGACCAAATGCCCATGCAGCCAACCAAAATTTAATCAAAGATTAGAAAGATGGCGTGCGTGCGTCGGACCCGCATGACATAAGTGTTTCCATGGGAACGGGCCATCTAAGAGATAATTCTGAAGGTTATCTTTACACCTGAACTAGCATGAAACAGCTTGTAATCACATGCCATCAATGGTGAGCACCAACGAGACACTGGCTGTTGTTGGCTTTTAAAGAGACGCGAACGAAAGCAACAAAAAAATTCCAATATTTTTCTTTGTAAGGATGCAGCGGTGTGCCAGTTCAGAATTTCGAACATAATTCGAACATCAAGAACACCTGAAATTCTGGGCAAGAGAAGTCTGCTCGTTTTGATTCAAAACTGTAAAATTATCATACAGGCCGCGACGAAGCGTTTGTATCCGTAGCGCCCTCTACCAACATGACTCACTCTAATGCCACCGTATACTTCATGACATCTTAATTCAAGTTAGATTAGCAGTCTGAAATGATATACAGTACATGTAGTAACGAAGACAGTAAAATAATCTCATCAGTTTGCACAATAGATTTCCACGCAGCAAAATGTCTCGGACATGGAGTATTCAAGAATCTGTTTGATGGAATTTCAGAATTTGTTTCCAAACAAACCGTTTTCATCTTGACCTTCTAGGTTGTGATCATTTATCAATGGATGTCTTCCTTAGCTGATTTGCGAAAGAACAATTCAGTTTGAACTCTCTCTCTCTCTTTAAATTTGCTGCCAACGCCTCCAGCTGGCTGGCCTCAGTGGGGGTCGTAAAATCTGCATGCTGAAACCACGGATGTTTGTTCAGAGCAGATCCTTTGCAGCGGATAGGGCGATCGCAGTGTACCGTGCCAGACCGCAGAGTTAAGTTGCCACCTCTTAAGACGGAGCAGACGAGATGTAGAAGTCTGCATCCCACCCACTCCCCATCACCCGCCTACTTACGTTACTATAACAGAAAAAAATTAGGCTAATACCACGAAACGAAATGACAGTTCCTGTGCTTGCACTGCAGGAGAAAGCATGTTCAATATCAATATTTTCCCCGCAAAATCCCAATTCACACCCCAGCCCCCCACTCCACAAGGCCTGCCTTTGGCACGTCTGAAGCCCCCACGGGTTCCTGAATTGAAGCTAGACCCATCACGACGGATCGATGCAAAATTTATGGTTCAGCAGTCAGCATCGTCGTTGTGACTATATTTTCAGTCAACAGAGGGCAGTATTTATTATTGAATTATGCACGTAAAAATAACCTGGTCAATATAGCATCTATTTGTATTGCACATAAAGCTACACCTTTATCAAATAAATAAAACGAAGCAAAGGCAACTCGGTTCATTCAGTCGTACCGTTTATTTGAAGTACGTTTTCAACAAAGAACATTTGAGATGCAGACAAGTACTTTAGACAGAGCAACTCTTAAGACCAATTCTTCTGTAGCACCTAAAATATCAGTACATTTTATGGCCCTTGTGGTTTTAACAATAAACTCCCTGACAGACCTTCATTCCCTGTTAACTCCGTACTCCGTCAGTCCAGTCTCTTTATTATTCCTAACTTGGTCTTCAGTCCGTCACTGATTGGATTTCTCCTGCAAGTTTGGCCCTCAAACAAGCAATGATTTTTTTTTAATACGGGCATTTCACAATGGTGCACTTCCAAGCGTTTGCGACGCGCTGGCTAACCACAGTCTGTCGACCCGGTGCACATTTGGAAAGGATCGACAGATTTTGTGCGTTGTGATTGGCCAACGCGTCGCGAACTCTTGGAGGCGCTCTATTGTGAATCACCCATATTGACAGCTCAAGTTTAAAATGGGTTCCGCTGATAATGCATTTTTTACTTGGTGAACATCCAGTGGTACTGCACACACGGCCACCGTCGTTGGCAAGTTTTGTCCACTCTGAAACTGGCGAAACTCATATCAGAAAATTCCACCAAGGAACAGGGTAGATAATGCAGGATGCAAAAATTGCCCTCCAAGAGGTACTGTATAAGATATCCCGACACTAGGCTGCAGCGTGTAAAAGGCTTTCATTCAGAAATGCGGCTCGGTCATGGGTGACGCTGCACTGAGAACGACGATTCGCATTGCCAGTTAAATACCATGTGATGACTGTTCCCGGCAAGGTATTAAGAGCACAACCCCCCCCAAAAAAAAAACTCAAACAGTCAGTGGTGTATCTGGCAGGGGGCAACTCCCCCCTCCCACGGTTTTTTTTTCACTTTTTATATTTATTTATCAAATATTTATTTATTTAACAATAGTAGTAAAACCCGAGGAAAACAACACCACGAAATAAAAGCAAGGATGTTAGGACCATGAGTGAAGCTTCTGATATTTTTGGTAATTTGATCTTTAGGCCCTACCAGAAGTTGTTGTTTTTTTTTTAATTTTGGCGAGGACAAATTTCAGGAGGCTGATCATGGCGGTAGATTTTTTTGGTCATAAATCCAGGGGTGGCGAGAAATATCTCGGGGCGTGACTGAACCAGTTCAAATGCATGAGACTGCGTGATTGGAAGGGAGGCCGTAAATCTAACTCTCTATTACCCATCGTGCTATATACATACAATTTTGGATGGCTTATGTAAATTTGTTAATTCATTATTCATCACACTCTCTCATGGGTGAAGATGGGTAGCCCTATACGAGTTATTTTACGAAGAACCCTTGCACTCCCCCTCATAAAGCGAAAATGTCAACACGTGAGATTGCCTCTTGATTAAGGCACTCAAAGCTGGAGGCGTTATGATCGCTTCTCCAGAAATACAGCAGGCAATTTTCAGTGCATCCAGCCTGCCTTTTAAAAAGGGCCATCAATAATCTCATAAAACAGCTCTCTCCATACAGCGGGATCGTACACTTCGTTGGGGTTCGCTCCCTGTTCTTTGCCAGCGACAACATGTGGGCGGAGAGGAGAAGTGAGGGGGCGGCAGCGCCTTCAAAACAACGCGACGAGTCAATAACAGCGGTGCCGCTTTCAGAATGAGATCGTGCATTCCCCATTGTGCCGATAATCTACTTGATCGGCGTATTGCTGGTCGGGACCCCGTCCGTCCGGGCTGCACACCTACGGGTTCGCCGAATCGGCCCGGGCTCTCCAAGACTCAAAGCAAATTGGCTCTTCGGTACTTGTCAACAACTTCTCTGCTTACGGCTGACCTTTTTAATGCACCTTAGCCGATTAGTCATCGTATACGACAATGTTGAAGAGAATAATTATTTATGAAGAAAATGAAATGAAACTGAGGATTTCACTTCATGAGACTGTCACAGGATATTTCGATTTATTTTTGCTTCAAAACAAAAAAAGGAAAAGACGAGGTTTGAAAGATAATATTCACTTTTATTTGAGTGATAATTTCCTTTAAATACCAGACACCGACACAAGCCCAAATCGGCACAAAATAACTTTCTTTATTGTGATACAATTTCCTTCAAAGGAACAACAAAAAACTACCAAATTCCTAACAGCAACTTCGAATCACGAGGTCGTTTTTTGAATTCGGACTTTCAATTCGCACGTGAAGATCATTCGGGTGACAAACCTCCTGTGGCGAACAAAGAAATCGGTGATCCCAATTTCGACTCCTTTATCTAATGGCACAGAACTTCAAGCCTCAATCTGGAGCCAGGTTGTGAGTGTTAAAAAATAAATGAAATAAGTTTTTCTCTTCTCAATAACGACATACCGGATTTAGTGGGCGTGCTCAGGTTAGGCTTGTCTGTTTGATTTAATCGGGGGAGGGGGAAGCGGCGATTCACTCTTTTTATGTGTTAAATTTCTTTTAAAATTTGGGTGTGGTACCTTCTGTAAAGTCCTGTTGCTTTGATTATACACTGACTCTGCACTTCGCCCAGTTGTTCATTCGTCATTACCAGTAATACACATTACAGCCAACACAATAACATACTCGAACTGGCTTCATTAATTTATACTTTGCGTCGGAGAGATGCCAAGTGTAATCATAGCTTCGTGAATTTAAAATACGAGTCTTTTGCATGGTCTAGATACGATTTCATGAAACGTATTGATATATATACATTAACAAAAATGACTTGCCTGCTGTTTATTTCATTCTTTTGAGAACCTGTCGACGAGGATTCTTCAACCTCGATCCCTCCCCAAGACTTACAGTACACTAAAGTGATGAAACAAGAAGGAAAATGGGGAAAAAACGCTGAATCAAACCGAGTCCTTTGTATCCCCCGAGCTGAAGTGCACCCCCAATCGGCGAAAAGAAAGACAGGTGGTCACAGGCGTGTTCTCTCACGCGTTCTGTGCGTGCGCAATAAATATGCCGGAATAAATAGTTAAGCGTACTCAGCGTACTCCGGGTCAAACGCCCAAATACTCGCCTGTGCGGTGAGTACCACTAATCTCTATGAGAATATTGTTTTTCTCAGTATTTTTGTTGTTGTTGTTGTTGTTGTTTTTAACGTCAAAGCGGGGGTCACATTCGGACGGATAAGCCTGAATGTCTGACGCTATACTTTGATGTATTCAACATTGTTCGTCCACTGAACCCGATGAATTTAACACGATAACATTTATAAAAAGAGAAATATCGACTGTTTGTCGAATGGCCCCTTTCGACTTTTTTGTTCCTAACTAGTCCTTGTGGTCAGATGCCGACGGAGAAACATTCAAGCCATGGGTGTGACCAGGATTTTTTCCAGGGCTGGGGGGGGAGCACTTATCAGCAGCAAACCGACAAACTATCACTAGAGGAAGGGGATATTCAGAGGTATTTTCAAGCACATTGTTGATTTCATCTCCTATCCTCTTTTTGTCATTTCCCCAGGGAGCGCCCCGTGTCCCCCGAATGCAAGGAAATAAGCTTCAGTGTGGGTGACTGAACTTTTTCATTTTTCGTTGGTGGGATATAATGTTTGGAACTGAGTTTTATTTGGCGATTCAGTCAGACAAACGGAATATCATTTGAATTTTAATATTTGCTCTTTACAAACGCACAGGATGAGTGTCTTCCAACCAACCCCGACGAGCTGCACTGTCAAGTAGGCCCAATGCGGCATATACCGGTAGACGTCTAGCTGTTGGATGCCACATATAGGCCTATGGGCAGGGGGACGACATAATACGTTCGTGTCTTACTCGCAAGCAGGCTTGATGACTTTTTCCAATTAAGGACAGAGCCTGCGACGCATATACGTTCTACGGTGTTTAGAGAAAATCACATTTTATAAAGGCAGCACCCAACATTAAACCATTTCATTTTGTTGACATGGATCACAAAATGAATCACAAGTCATGATCCCTTTCTGGCATTTCCCAGTCGTCATAAGATTGGAGTTGCCTTGCCTTTCTTTGGCTGGGGTAAACTGAATAGTTTGAGGTGAAAAAGCGGTACAAACTATTCGTGTAGTGTCCCCCGTTGCATTCAGTAGCCCGCATCCTGGAGAGACTGTATACTGGTGGTTGGCAGCATGCGCCTAAAGTTTGCTCTCGGGCCTGGAAAACTCCGAAGATTGCACTTCCAAACTGGATACCACTCGTGTAGCGTGCTTATCGAGACAAGAGCAATGTATCCCTTCAGTTGCCGCTGCTTCTTTCTCCAGCGTACTCGCAATTTCCAAAATAGCTGTGATTAGGCCTATTGTAACAGTAACAACAACCGATATATGGATTTCAGTGCCACATCCAGTTGCATATAAATAGAACATTTAATCACGGTAACACATTACAAGTGCTTAGCAACCGCGAAGAAGCAGGTGGTTTTTGCTTGGTTATTTGTCTAGATTATTCTTGTTTTAGGCAGTGGCACTAATAAATTACTGGTGTGTCTGTTAGCAATTTTCTCAATCATCAGCTTAAGCCCGGACCGGCGCCAATTGCATAAATAAACAGATGCTGCATAGTCATGTCCGGTCAACGAAATCGCGCAGAGCTGAGAACAGTTAACCGTAAGTCAAATCGAATATATCACGCCCAAGAGCACACTCGTGAAATTTTAGCGTTTTGTATTGCTGTTTGGAGGTTTAGTTGACCAAACAAAACAGGAAGCCCAAAAATAATTCTCAGAACTTTCCAAACTGATGCGGCAAGGCCGAGTACTACGTCAGACTCGTCGTTTGTGTCCAACGAGGACAACCATCTGGTTTTACATCGTCTGTCATCACCAAATGTGTTTCCTTACTACCTTAAGGATTCTAAAGGATAATATTTCAAGCATCACCGTCACGATCCTGCGTAGGTTGATCTTGCTTTAAAGGCTTCTACAGTCCTCACGTCCGCCTGGAATACTCGTTGCAATTGATAAATTTCACCATTAGAGTAAAAAATACCAAATAATTAACAGCGTCAGAACGCCCCCCCCCCGGAAAAGGTAGACAGTTTCTTGATAACTGTGCTTTTTCAACATAATTAGAATTCTCAGAAATAATGTATTTCCTGTCGTAATGAATTGCTCGTGTTTTTTATTGTTATCAAAATCATATCATACACTCTATGAATCTGGAAGATAGGCAAAAAGCTGTATTACTCTATAATGTTTTGTAACCAGCAAATGCGGATCTTAATCGGAGATTAATATTTGCTTTCAGTTTTGTTAGATTCTCGAAAAATTCAACCTTCAGTCCAAGTTGCACAACTTGAGGTCTGACAAATAACTTTTTTGTATCAAGAACAATGATTAGGAGTATTTTGTTCCTTGTTAAGGTTCCTGTTTGGGTTCCCGTTCGATCCAAAACACGACAAAAATGTTTGGTGCACAACAGAAGTTACAAATTTAAGGCTCAAATGTGGTTCTGGTTACAGTGGTGTAAAAACTCGACCAATTAGACAAAAAACACAAACTTCAGTGCACACATAATACTATTAATTTTATTCTCCAACAGACAATTTTGCTCTAAAGACATCTGATATCTCATTAAAATCACGGGGATAACGAAGTGTTTTCCTCTTCTGATGAAAGAAGGAAAGATGAAGTAATTCATTTGAAGATTTTTCTATTGTCAGTTCTGCCATTGTTCGTCCTATCCCAACTGGACTGAAATTTACCAGTATGATGTTTCAACAAAACTACTGAAAAAAAGACAGAAAAACAGCTATCAGAATTAAATCTTTCTCATTCGGCTATAACCGAAGACAACTCTGAAATCAGATTTGACTTGAATACATTTTGAGTGCCACAGTTTATCTGAAAAGCCGGACATTTCTCACACTTTCACAGTATGTACACAAAATTTACATATCAATAAAAAAGGGCCCTTCATGCTAAAGCTCGATTCAAACTTGATTCCTCCAGCAATCAAGTATACATGCTCTAAACTTTTAGGCCCATTTGTACGGTAGTTGTGGGGAATTACGCAGGTACTGAAACATATGGTAAGTTTGATCAGGGACAATTTATGAACCACCAGTCGATTCTGCCTGGTGCCCTGTATATATTTCACGCGTAGGTTACCCGGCAAAGTCGACTTTGGGTTGACCGTTTGTCAGCGATCGAACTTGCCAATAGATATTGTGGGGACAGATATTTAATGGGAACGTAAGGTAAGGCTGTGTCCGAAACGGGCTACCAGAGCTACGGCTAGGTCTACTGTCTGAATGTCTCTGCGTATTTCAAATGGAGTGAAGACTTAGACCTAGCTCTAGACAACAGATTCGGATTCAGCATTAGGTATTATTTTTGAAACATCTGCTGGTAAAAAAAGGCATTAATAAAGATATTACACACATTTTGTGTATGGATGACCAAAAACACAATGTAAGCAAAGCATTTATTGCCCGAGAAATTGAGTCGACAGGATAATTGCTATCTGACACCAATTTTAGACAACCCGCGTCTTAGGATGAACAAAACCGATTATTATGACAATAAAATAAACTCCCTATAAAACAGACAAAGGGCAACATTTGCAATACATAGTTTAACATATTTTGTTCCAAAATCTGAAAAGCCCAAAATTGATGAGTTTAATTGGTGCAGGTTCTTTTTGTTGAGTACTAAATGAACTTTTGCGACCCGCCGCCTGACTATTTCAGACACTTTTCTCTTTTATTCTCCTTTCAATAGAAGTCTTCGCTGGCCTTAGGTTTGAGAACACCTGTTGCCTTCTGGTTCTTAATCTGATCTTGGTTGTTGTAGAGACTTGCAACCTGGAAGAAGCAAAGTAAATTGAATCAAACCAGATAAGCAGAGTCATATCTGTGGATTCATAAAAGAAACCACATGGACCAACCCTTTTCCACACAAATGCATTCTGAAGTTCAGTGTAGGGGGGGGTTGTCTGTCCGCCTGCAGGGGGGTTGTCAAAATATTTAGTGTATTTATCGCTGTCATTGAAGTAGATTGATCTGGTTTTGTCCTAAACCGAATCTGCGAGTAAGATCCCTGCAGGGCTTACACTTTTCAGGGGGCCTGACATCTTTAGATGTAGGCCGCTAGAAAAAAACTTGGCAATAAGCAGGGTTTTGTAACCTCCCAATGGCCCCCTCCTCTGGATCCAGGTCTATCTCTTAGAGGTGTTAGACCAATCAAAGTCTGTGGATTCAAGCCCCCCTTCCATGCATAATACTACACTGTATTATTCAATTTTCCTGGCATGGACTGGCATTAGACTGCCACCAAGGGTGGACCCAGGGGAGGAGCCATGCCCTCCCCCAATAAAAGGAGCCGTTTTTTCTTTTTGAATAAATAATGGAAGGCAAAGTTTTTGGTTATTTTCACTTCCCTTCCTTCAAAAAAGCATGTAAAAAAGCCCCTGAATGTAGCCCAATCCCTCAGAATGTCCATAAAAGGTTACACAAAAAAGGTTTCTATATTTTTGGCCCCTGCCCCCCACCCACAAAAACCTGGCCCCTGCAGATAGAGGACTTGCATAGCATGCAAGCATTCAGATCCAGCGGATTATCAGCAGGGACACAATGTGCTCCAGCACTCCGCTGCACGCTAATCTGGCCTCATTTGAAAAGACACTACTGCCATTCAGCAACACACTGCGCCAATTTCAGGAACAGAGGAAATTGTGCAACAATGCACAATCTGGGCTCTCTTTACTGGGTGGCAGGCCTGGTTCCAATACTTGGGTATCAATGGAGGTTGCCTGTCAGATTAGGGTAGCCACCAGACAGTCATTCGTGTGGGTGTAAACAACCAGTGAATGAAGTTATGAATTATTGAAGAACTTTAAAAACAGAAAATCTTGAAAATCGTCCAGGAACTTGTTGTCCCGCATATACAAATTCCATCCAGCAGGAAGTGGTTATGATGTCCTTCGTATGTTGGCCCCTTCCCCTCTGCCCCTAAACAAAAACACAAACAACCTCCAAACAAAAACAACCGCCAAAGTGTTTTTCTGCACCAGTATTCAAGCTCATCTGGTACCCTTTTTGAAAGCTGTATGACAGCTACGGGCAAGCAAGTTACAGACTAGCATGAGAAATACAACAAACTCTCCCAATACATCTTGTTTCTGACCCCCGACCCTCTCACCTGTGAACTGTTGGTGGCTTCTTCTGGCTTCTTGTCATCTCGCACTCGCAGGAAGCGAGGAAATCGCAGGGAGATACCTTTCTCAGGGTCGACCTAGAGGGCAAGAGAAGAAGAATAACTAGTAAAAGAATTTTACAGATTTTACAAATTGCTCAAAATGGGGCCCCATGCACTGATCTGTTCCAAGAGATAAGCACTGGACTACATTACATAATGCCAGATAGATGATGTGGAAAAATTCCCAGCAAGATGAAGGCATGCCCTCAATAGTGACAGAGAGACAAATGTTACAAGCACTTCCACTGTTCCACTGTCCTAATCCAACCAGCGCCTATGCACTGGTTCTACATTTATGCACATTCCAACCAAAATAAGATATGCATACTCTGTGTAGTAGCATCTACTGTTCACTGTACAGATTCCAGAATTGATTCAGGAGAGACACGGCGTAGGTGAATCATTAAAACCAAGCACAGTTTTACAATTTTCCGTCTCCTTTAATTTTGGGCTTAAGCATTTCATGCCACAGCAATTTTCTAAACCATGTGATTTTAATGTTCCATATATAGCTTGTTGGCTGCAATGAGTCATGAAAGGGAATTCGTACAGAGTACTGCAATTTCTTTGTGATAAAATAAAAATTTCATGTAAATATTGATATGTTAAAATGAATTTGATTTAACGTCCAGGTGAGCACTTTAAAATTACCAGATGAACGACACAAAATCACTTCTGAAAAATCAAAAGTTTCAAGGGTTTAAATAGCCCTTTTCTCCTCAGAAAAAAATGTAACATTTGTGACAATCCTAAAAAAAAAACCCACTTTATGGGAACGTGAAAAGACTGCTCGGACTTAGGAAACAAGTTTGAAGTTGAAATAGATGTAGAACTAAGGTTTGAAAGACGGCATGGGCAGCTTTAAGAGGATCAAGACAAGAAATAAACATGCTGCGTCATGTAAGATTATCATCAGTCTTTCATAATGGCTCTCAATGATATTTTTGTGGAGATGACTTACAATGCCGATGGCTGCCCGGTGAGTTGGAGAGACGGAGAGATCAGCCGCTTTGACCTCCCACACCTGAACAGCATCAAACCAGTGGTCTGGGGTGTGGCTTGTGTCGTGACGGTAGTACGGGCGGGGCTTGTCTATGACATGGGCCTTGAAGAACTTGCTGTGGGTGTCCAACTCCTCGTCTTTGAGACCAGTGCCAATCTGCAAGGAGGCGGCATAAGAAGAACGCAGTTAACAAGAGGCAGCTTGAGAAGAGTGAAGCATTGGGGGAAGGCACAGAAATGGACAATGGTGGTCAGTGCAAGATGAGCCATGAAATCACTAAAGAGGAGTTTTGCCATGCTTACAGTAAAACAAGAAGCTCCAAAAATTTCTTTAGAATGCAGAACTTAAATTTGGCCATATAGCCAGACATGGTAAAAACAGAAGTCATTAAAAAACTACTGATGAAATAAATTGCATTTGACAGGCAACAGTTTAATTCAGGGGGGGGGGGGGCTCCAGCTACTTGAATGACTAAAGACACAGTCCAAAGGCTTAATATGAACCTGCAGACTTTAAAACTGAGTTCTTGAATGGAACTGAATGTTCAGCTGCGGCGCCACAACCCTCCAAATTTCTCCACCAGCCCATGACTATTCCAGTATTTAGAGCTGTTTGCCCACTTCTCACCTTACAGATTGTCTGGAACTCTTCATTCTCATCGTCGTAACAGGCCAACAGGAAGCCCCCATATGTTCCCGCCCTTTTGCCCCGCCCATGGTAGCCACCGATGACAACAAGGTCGAGAGTGTCCCCAACACCTTCTAGGTAGTCCTTCTTTAACTGCAAAATGACAAAGTTGGGGTTAAAACATTTACATAAAAATTAACGTTGGCAGTCGTCAATTATTTTCAACAAAACAGGTATACTGCTACTGGTACTGATTATATTTACAACTTTATTGCATCATTTAATAAAAGAATGCGTATTTATATTTTATTTATTTTTAATATTATACATGACAGCAAACCTCAGGAGCAAAACACGCAAGAAATGTCACTTACTTTCAACCAGTTGTGTGAGCGGCGAGCAATTTCATAGGTAGCATCCTCGTCCAATGTTTTCACCATCAAACCTTCGCAGTTTCCTTAGAATCCGAATACAAAAAGAGCCTGTCATTACAAACAACACGCTATAACAGTTCCGAAGATCAATTTATTTTTGAAGCCACACTAATGGCACCCATTTTTTCGTGCCTTTTCAATGACTTTCCAGGACAACTTGTTTCCTGGGATTCTCTAGGATTTTCATGATGTGGGAACCCTGCTCTCCTTGGTTTTGGAGGATTTGATCACACAAACTTGACAGCCCTTGAAAGTTCCAGACCCACAGAGGTGGGACATGGAGGATGTCAGAAAGTTCTTCACCAATGTTTATAACTGTCAAATGCATCGGACAAAAAGCAGAATAACCTTATTGAAAACTCTCTGGCTTATGAATGCAACCACATAAAAATATTCCATTGCAATGGAATGGGGGAGGGGTTCACATCCAACTTGATAGTTGGGCTGAAGGTGAAAGGGTCATCAGAGCAAGCTAAACTGACTGTAGGTAAAGGGTCAAAGGTCAGAAACAAACCAAAGCTGTTTAGGTTATATATACAACTCTCTGGGCCATACCTTTGATGGACTCATCAAGGAAGGAAGCAATGTCTTCTGTATCCGTGGAAACCATGGACTTGGCAAACATGAACTCTCCCTCAACTGGGGTGAAGTGAGAGTTGAGTAGCTCCCGCCTCTTGCGAAGTGTCTTTGTCACAAGAGACTGGGATGAAAGACAAGGCATTAATCAGTGTAATATCTGCTAAGTGTGATTAAGTCCCATTTGTTAGAGGTACAGCCGATCAGTTGTAGTTATCCAAAAAGTAACCGCCAAAATTATTGCTGAAGGGCATACTTGGTTCAGAGATGATTATTGGATAAACTCCCTCTGACATTATTCCTCCTGGCAAGCTGCCATTTTGAAGAATGCAATGAAAGAAGGCCATTCCCAAGTGACGAGTCTACAGACACACCATTTGAAAATTGCCATAAGAAGTGCGTGCAAGTACTGGCAGGGCACACACACATGCGCGGTTACTATAATGCATCTGTTCAGTGCGCAGCATCATACAGCAGCATTTGACTGAACACCAGAACGTGTCCCAGACACTGAATGCAGGCAAAGTTCAAACCATGACTCAACAACTTTGATCAAAATAAAAATCCTAGAATATTGTTTTTCTCGGAATATACAGTATTCACTGAGCTGAAACTTCATCAGATTTGTTCTCAGGCAACATTATTTAGATTTTGAGCAATTTATTGGCTAAAAAGAACATAATAAACAAACAACAAATGATGGACTGTACCTTTAAAACTTGAGTGTTCAAATTCAAGGGAACAAATTACTCTACAGAAAATACACAAGAATGAAACTAATAAGCGGCCAGGGCTTTCATTTTTCTTTTTGCAAGAATTATCAGAAACCTGTAAGCAGTAAATACAAAGCACGATCAGATATTCTTCAAATATCTATTTAAAAAAAAAGCCGTTTTTTTCCCTTGATGTGTAAATTACAAATCTATGTGTCCAAATATAAAACTTAACCCCTTGACACAAGGATTCTTCTGACCGCGACTGCTGGGCTGCGGTATGCCCAATATGCAAAGCTCTGTCCAGCAGCAGGTCCACTTTGAAACTGCAGGTGCATGATGAATAGAATGTATGTGTTGTATGCACTAATCCTTACACAAAGCCGCGGCAGTAGTCGTCTGTCAGTGTTAAGGGGTTAAATGAAGAAATAGGGCTGCCTCTGCAGACATGGCAACTCCAACTTAATCATTCAAGTACATTATAATACAAGGAACACGTAATTAATGGAAATGGTACTTCAGTGAAATGAAACATCAAGACAGGTATGTGTATCAACTGAGTCCTTTTAAATAATTTGCTGGAAAAAAAACGCTGGGCTAGATGAAGAAAAGTATCATGCATTAAGACACTGTTTCTCACTAGACAAAACAACAGAAGAAATTCATCAATGAAAATCTGGAAGGTCTTTAACTTTAGAACAAAATGCAAAAACATCTCAATCATGTGCAACCTCTCTTTCGGCCCCTCTTCTTTCGACAAGGTTAAATGAATTGGACTTTTTGTTTTAATTCTATTCGGTCTACTTTGTCCTGCACGGCCAATAAAAGAAATCAAAATTTATGAATGAGAAATCTTGGCCTTTGAGCCAATGACTTATGCAGAGAATGTTGAGATCTCAGATGCCAAAGATAATGGACGAGTAAGCCCTTCGTGAAACGGGGAAAGAAAGAACAGCCAGTTTATCAGGAAGCTAGCCATTCAAATAAGGAAAAAACAAGAGAGCTAATATGGCTTTCATTAAGCCTAGAGGTAGGTCAATCAGCCATATTTATCTACTGCAAAACTGACAAGGCAGTAGGTCTTGAAAGCAAAATTGGCAGCCAGCTAGCTGGCTAAGTCACCAGCTAACAATAAGCCAGCCACCAAGTCTTTTGTGATCTGCGCCAGTAGGCCTGGCAGGGAACCCAGCCAGTCAGCCAACCAACCAGATGTTATGAGACCAAGCATACTACCTCACCTTCTTACAATCTGTAAAAGGCACTGCTAGATAGCACGCCCAGGCAACCATCAGTTAGCAAACAGTCCGTATGTTGGATACCCAGCAAGTAACAGCAAGATATGTGACAAAGGGGGGCACCACCGAAGTGACGCATAAGTTATATAACCTAAGGCTATTGTACCTACTGCGCCCCTCTTGAAAATCTGGAAGAAGTCTAAAGATTATAACACAAAAGAGGGGGGTCCTCCTTTGTCACATACTGTGCATCATATGAAATGTTGTCCCATATATCCAGTCTGCCACAAGCCAGCCTGACTACTGCACCAACTGACATGCCAGAAAACCAAAATCCAACCCAGATTTTCCAGGAGGAATATATGACAACCATCATTTTGCAGTGGAAAGTTGTTTCATATTACAAACTGGCTGACTGCCGTAGCAAATACTACAGACTGACAAGGATAGCTTGTAAATTTATCGTTCTGTTGTCACATTAAAAGTGGCACATCACAAATAGCCCTTGCATAATCTTCATTTCCATGACTTTACAGGATTTTCCATGACATTGGGAACCCTGAAACTAATATGCCACACATCAACCGGCCTGCCAACCAAACCAGTGCGTCAGGCTTACCTACCTCCTCATTGAGAAAGAGCAGATCAAAGACGAAGAGGCAGACCTGGACCTTGATCTCTGCTTCCGCTGCATCCTTTCGCTTTCTGGTACTCAAGACTTGGAACGGCAGGATCTGCTGATTCTCACGATCCCATGCCACGGCTTCTGCATCCAGAACACAAGTCTTCACCTAAACATCAATCATGGAGCCAACAGCTGAAATCAACCTAAGAATTAAAGGCTCTTAGAAGCATGAAGTTGAAACTTAACACAAAACATTTGTTTACCACTTTTTAGAAAACATGACAATTATTTTTATGTGGGTAATTCCAGAAATTTGGGGATTAAGATTTTTTTCGCATCCCTGTCACATCTGACATGTGATTTTGTAAATTCAGAACACATTTTCTAATTTCCAAGAGTGATGAATTAATGCACATTACCTGCCAAACAAACAGTAACAGTTTGAAATAAATTCCGGTGATATTTCCATGTCAAATAACAAAGGTCAGATCTAACAATGATACAAAAATTTCACACTTTTGGACCCCTAATTTCTGGAATTACCCAAGTGCCTTTTTGCAGGCATGAACTTACAGATTTTGACAAAAAATAAGGAAAATACAATCTTCACAATATTCTTTATGGTGTGTTTCAATTTTCACTGGCATGAGTGTGAAGTGAAACATGAGGAAATCAGCTGATCCAAGAAAAAGTTGCATGCCTGCTTTTTGTGGGTAGAAGGGTGAATTCTACATTTGCCAAACTCCAAACTCAAACTGGCCAAAGCATCTGGAGCGAAAATGACGACAAATTCTTACTGGATGTTGTAATGTCAGGTTTTAAACACCAGTCTGTGGATTTCAAATTTTTTTTCTATTATCCAATCAAATTTACCTTTTCGGGATCATAGGCACTGGGCAAGCGCTTGATAATATCCGGGTATTTAGAGGTGTTATTCTCCTGATTTCGACTGTAGATGTGTATCTTCCTGTTGCCAAGAAGGTGGATCTTCAAACAAAACAGATAAAAAATATTAACCCTAAAAGGGCAGAAACATCTGAATTCTAATTTCATTTTTCATGCACTCAGGTGGCGTCAGGTTAAATGATAATGAATCTGTTAGGAAAGAAACAAAGCATTAACAAAGCAAACCACATACAGATGAAACTAATAGTAATATTATTATGAAACAACAGACAGAATAATGGTACTGACGAGAAAAGATACTAGGATTGACAAGGGAACAAAAAGTGGATACAAGACCTTCAATCAGTGAGAAAAAACAACAAAGGCAAAATGCTTCCACCAGCTCACACCTCAAAACAATTTGCACATTCGTAACCTTTTCATATGAGATTAAATTTGTTGTTTTTTAAGCGTCAATCTTAAGTAAGAACCTGTGAGAAAAACTTCCTGAGTAAGAGCTTATGACTTTTGGGAAAATCAGAAATAGTTTACAATGTAATGACACATCACATCATCTGTGTACTCAATATTTGACTAAAATCCTGTTGCTAACCAGCACTTTCAGCTCTAAAGCTAGCTCAAGTCAGGTTTCTAGAACTCAACTCAACTTTCCAGCTGAATATTTGGAGTGTGAGGTAGACTCACCTGTGCCCTCTCCCCATCGTACTTGTACTCGCAGGTGAAGGCCATATTTTGGAAGCGATTCAGGACCTCCGACACCCCCTTGGTGGGGTGCGCCAGCATGGGCTTGAGGGGGATGCCAGGGGTCAGCTTGCAGTGCTCGGGTAGGTTTTCATAACCGTGCTCAAGCAAGGCCGGGATGATAGCCCCATAGTTTGGAAGTTCACTGCAAGTTCCCAGGAAATAGAACACCACAGGAATTACTACCCCAGTGTGACAAAGTGACATTAATTCCTTTCTTTATTTTTTCAATCAAGTGTAAAATAACAAGTGTAATAATAAGTCATTGACAGAGTTGTGACATGAGAGTCTTCAATGTTGGAAACAAACTGGCATACAATAGCCGCACAGTCTACGGTACACATAATGAACAGCCATTTTGTTTCCAAATCTGAAGCTGGCACAACTTTCTCTCTTTATACATCTTTGGAAATAACAGCCTCATGATAACCCATAATGCACAGCTCACTTTGGCTGGTACACATTCAACCAGTCCCCTGACAAACTGGAGAGTTCAGAATGCAAGGAAGTAAACAAGTAAATTCTGTGAACGAGTGAGGACGTACCATGACCTCATGACATGAAGACATGTTTGAAGCCAAGCTATCCCCAAAAGTTTAGAGTTTATACACAAATTTACTCAGACATGGTTCTGTTTTCAGTTGTCATACACAAATTCGTAAGTTTACACATAGGATCACAGCATGTCAAAATTGTAATAAGAATGCAAGAGATTCACTGCTGCACCATAGTGGCAAGTTACAATGGTAACAGGTATCTTACCAATAGGTTGTCTTGATGATCAGTGCTGCATCGTCCATCTTCTTCTTCAAAGCGTCAGATACTTTGCTCTTTGATAAAACACTATCCACAGCTAATACAAATTAAAGAAAACGGTTTGCAAAATTGAAATAATCTCAGTATGAAACAAAGAATTAGACAGAAAACTTAAACTTTCGCTTTTAAACTTATCCTAAGAGAGATGAAAGGCATCCGATATATTTTTGTACCTATTCCAGGGGGAGAAATGACGGCTGCATGACCAATGGCAACGAGAACTGACTGTTCGGCAAGACCGATGCGTAGTTTCCCACCTAAAGATCTGTCAGTAAAGAGCCAAGAATTTTAATCAAATAGTGTCGCGGTTCTACAAGGATTTCATAGTTTCTTCAAAGATGTCATGAAAATTAAGACAGATGAGAGATAGAGACCGGCACGTACCACGAAATAAAACCCAAACACTCCATCCTAATGGTCCATAATTTTCCAATTTCAATATTTTTTCACACACTCTGGGTGTTAGGAATCTAGAGCAGATGTTTAGGACCACAAACCACATCGCTACTCTAAAACTTCAAAGTTTCAAGTTTACAATCTTGGTAAATCATCTACTGATAAAATATCTGTTTATAAAAAGCATATATGATTTTGTCTTAAAGTTTAAATCCCCTGAAATATATAGACGTCAGAGTAAAAGCACTGGTCTAAAGAAAACATGACTGTTGTGACCACTTTAATGTTAAAACTTTGGGTTTATAATTGGAGAAACGTTCTAACCTGATGATGTACTTGGACTCACAATCCCTGCAGGCAACTAGAAGACTCTTAATCTTCTCAATCTTCCTAGACATGGACTGAAACAAAAAAGTTGGTGGTAAAATAAGTTCCTTAGCAAACTCAAATGTTTAACTCTTCATTGTAATACTGAAGAAAATTCATCACTTTTTACACAACTGTGCCAAATTCAAATCTGCTGTCACCATACAAGGCACTTAGACATGAAATGAAGACACGACATTCAATTTGGCATACAGTGGATACCATATACATGCAGTAAATGCAGTAAAACCAAGAAAGAAAAGAATCTGTTAATTTTTCTAAATGGGCCAAGTGGACTCACAGCATTGCCTGACATTGTGGCTATTTCTTTCAATGTATTGAAGACCTTCAGCACTGTCAGCCTGGCTGGGGTGAACATCGTACGCTGGTTGCTGCGGCTGCTCTGTTGATTCCAACAGTTGGTTTTCCAGTATTCAGACAGAGTCAATTATCGCCTGATCACAACTAACTTCAATTCCTATTATTTTGTTACTTTTCTGTGTAGCTGCAAGATTGCTCCTAGGATTTCAAACTCGATACATTCTGACATAAATGTAACTTTCGACCAATATTCGGGTGGTATTAAACATTTCAGGATCAAGGCAAAGACAGCGTGTACATTTGCCACCGTCTATTCAGGTGTGAATATAACACACAATAGCTAGGGCCCTGTTCATATGTACATACTTCTCCTGTTAACAGTTCCATGAACTGTTCTTGGGCAACAATGCTGTACTAGTGCTTATTTGAATAATGAACAGGATCCTCGTGCCTCATTAAAAGCAAAATTAGCAATCGATATATGATGATGGACAAGTGAAAGTTCAGCTCTCGATCCTGAATATACATGAGGTAGGACAATGTCAACCTCCTCTACCTCGAAAAAATTCCAGCACAACAATAAATTGACAGCTGTTGTCCAGAACCCTTCCCCAACAGTAAGGCTCATAACCACTATGGCTCATTACAACACTGACGACAAGCTCAATGACACCCCCCCAAAACCAAATATAAACCCCAAAATTGAACCATCAATTCATAAAAAAGCACCTGTTTGAATTTTGAACAAACCTGTGCAACGAGTCCCAAGTCACCCTGTTGTGCAGCATCAGCTTTTACTTTCTCCACTGTGCGCCCTGAAATAGACCAAAACATTTTTCAGTTAACAATCTAAACTTCCGCAGGCCTCCATGCTCTGCCGGAAACAATGCCACACTCTTGGTACTTCCAGGGTGCATTATACCCCATGTAAGGTACCTTGCTGAAGTTGTGGAAGTGGTGTGACGGCAACTATGGCAGTTGATAACTTAGTGCCCATTGTGCCAATGACATTACTACTGCATTCAAGATCAGGAGTTCAAAGTTCAGTAGGGGTGGCAAAACATTACGTAAGGACTCACTCAGGGCTGATAAAACAGACAAGAAAAAAACACAGGCTCCCTCCTCACCTCTACATTCCTCAACCCTGCAAAAACCTCCAAAACCTCCCAGTGGATTTTGAAGGATATACGAGGGTCAGGTGCAAGATCTCATTTCTGCTGTCAAAAAACAAAGGCCAGTTGTTTCTGTATTCGTAACCAATCATTCAATACTTATCCAAAGAGATTAGAAAGAGTTGTGATGCCAAATTTATAAATGACACATCAGCAAAAAGAATTGTTCAGACAAGTGTGTCATCCTACCTGTGCTTTGCGCGATAGCTTTCATTAGTATTGTCTCTCCGATGCCAAGCTCTATTCCCTCGTATGCCGGTGCAATCTTATTCAGGCACAAGTACACACACATCTCCATGTCCTTGGGACTCAGCACCAAGACAGATGTCAGAAAGTCAGTCAAGGTTTCGATGGTCTTCAACCGGCCCGAGGTGGCCTCTATAATGTCAAAGGTCTTAGCTAAGGCCAAGTATGGAACCCTGCAAAGGCAGAAAAACACAGGGCTTTGCTGTCAATGCTAAACCCACTGCAGAATGTTGTGTTTGTGGTAGTTACATTTCAGTGAGACTGATTTAGGACGAGCTCAGTGAAAATGGTAAACACTTGAAACTCGATGACCAAAGAACAATTATTATTTTTGATGGCCACAAATGCCAAGTTGAATGCAAGATTATATATATGACTATATACAAGCCTGGCCAAAATTGTTGGGACACGTGTCAATAGCTGTACCCTCCCGAGGTCCCCTACTCCCCCCGGTCAATGTTGTCATCTTAAGCTGGAGCACAGACCAGGCAATCAGGCCCAACATTGGGAGGGGGCCCTGAGGGGTGGAGGCCCAACGAGATTTGGACAGGAATGCAGGTAGTTGATTATAAAACAAGAAATGATGAGGGTATAAGTTGTTTTTTACAAGAGTAGGTGCAGTGCTTTCTTGCTTACTGGAACCCTCCATGGACTTGTGGTCCAAGTAAGTGGGCATGTGAAATTCTATTAGATTTATCTGGGACAAAACTCTAGAATTTCGACTTGCCAGATGATTTGGTTTGGTATTTCAGATGCCAAGTTACATTTCTGTTGTGAAATAGTGACAGATGAAAATGTCCTATCACACAAAAGAATTTTGAAATACCTTTCTCCTTGCTTCCAGCAGGCATCTTTAACTGGATGGTACCGGGGGGCTCCAGGGTTGTACTCCACACTGTCCGACGCAGCCACCTTGGAAAACATTCTAGTGAGAAGGGTCAGGAACAGAGGAGTTATTTTAGTAATTACAAATAGTACATATGTCAGGGAATGATGGTAAGTAATTCATAAATGACAGAAATGGTGAGACGTCAACCGTGATTCTTACTGGCATCTCTACGTATTTGTTTTGGTGATGGTGATCACAATGATCGGGATGAAAATGATGGTGATAAAGATGACAGAGGTTCGACTGGTAAAGATGGTGAAATGATGATGGTGATAAAGATGACAGAGGTCCCACAGGTACAGATGGTGAAATGATGATGGTGATAAATATGGCAGGAATCCTACCGGTACAGATGATCAGAGTGGTGGAATGTGAGGATGACAGTGAATATCAAAGGGGTGTGAGTGACAGGTATTAATGATGCTGGCTGAAATGATAAAACTAACACTGCTGAAAATACAAATGACGAGTTTACTGAGATGTTCACCCAGAAGACCTTTGGTTATCTTGCAACAAAAGCGGCTGGTTTGCATATACAGTAACTGTCCTTTACCCAAATACGTTCTTGGCTGGAGTCTTGCCATCCTTTGGTTTCTCCCCTTTGTCTCTTTCCTCCTCTGTCACACTCGATGTCTTGCTGCCAGCTGGTGACGCTACTTCTTCTTTCACTTTGGGTGACGTCATTTTCTCTGTCTTGTTACCTGAAGCCTTTGATTCTTCTGCTCCTTTGCTTTCTGTGAAATTTTTAAAAGCCAGGAATTAAAAATGAATTGAAAAAGATGTACGAGGCTGCCTCCCATAGACAGAAAGTCACTTAAACACACTTGAATTATCTGGAGCTTGCGTTTCTAGTAAAATACAATCACGGTTTAGTCAGGATCAAGGAAATAAATTTGGCGTATATCTGGAACCTGTAATTGTAAAATTTTACATTACAGAAGATTAAAAAGAATGATTTGTCAATAATCTGAATGAAAATGGCTTATTAAGGAGGAAGGAAAAGCACAGTTCAGTACCAGTCTGGGGAAACACTGGAACTAAACATTGCCATGTATCGTTGTCCAAGGTAGCGTTAGGTTTACTTTTACTTTGTAGTTGTACCCTGTACTGACCAATGAAAACACCTTATCCTGACAGTGTGCATGCTCTTGGACTGCCAAGCAATATGTACCATTTTTTATTGACGGTTTCAGCACCTCCCGCTTGGAGTCTTTCTTCGGTGGCGTTTTGGCCTTTTTGGTCTCGGCTTTCTTTTCTCTAGTTTCAGAATTCTTGGCTTTAGGGGACTTCTTTTCCTTCTTAGTATCTCTGGGTTTGGCTTTTCCTGCAAGAAATGACCAAAGTCAAAGTGACTGCGGCACAAAAATGAGACAATGTGTTGACGAAATGTGAGTGGAGATCCAAGGATTTGCTCTTCAAAGAATGCCAATTTGTGCGTCGTGCTGAAGAACCAATCAGGAAAAGGTGTATGATTACTCCACGACACTACTTTTTAAAAAAGACAGCAAATTAAATGGTTCTTATTTACCATATCAAGAAGTGAACCTGATAAGACAACAACACAATTGTCAAGTAGTGGAGAAACTTCACACTGACATAAAAGTAGATTTATCTGAGACTTGATACTGAGAAAAAGGAGCTAAACTTAAAAACTAGTTTTGTTCCTGTAGAGAAGTGCAAAATGAAAGCTTCTGATAAACTGAGTGACTTCAATGACAAGTGTGTGAAATGTGCACGATGGAGAAAATAAATTTGAATAATGGAGGTCCAATTTTACCGTTTTTGCCATCCTGCATATCCTCCTTTGCTTCTGGAGGTTCCTCCACGCCATCCATCATTTCTTCTTTGACTTTTGTCACAGGCGAGTCCACCTCGGTAGTGCTTTTAGTTGCTTCCTGCACAATATGAAACGTCTCTGTTTAAGCTTGATTTAAATCCTATTCATTTTAAGCATTTCATCATTACTTGGTTTGTGCCATGTGCAGCTCGAAGTATGGCTCTGCCAAGAGTAGACTTTGCCTAAGATTAATGTTAATGAAGCAACTTTTCAACTGAACAACATGTAACAAAAACATGTTCAACTTTTTACCAATACAATAGTCACAATTCACATTTGGATTTTGTGTCATTTTTCTAAAAATTTCAACTATAAAAAAATACAACATTCCTTACTTCCGAGGTGGTTTCTGGGGTCAATAGCTTGTCTGTTTTGATCTTCTTAGATTCTGATTCTGCCTTGATGGGTGTGGCAATATCCTGTTCCTCCCCCTTCTGTTCCTCCGCTTTCCTCTTTCTCATATGTTTCCGTGCTGCTCAAAATAATGTAACAGCTGTGTGAAAACGACTAACACCACAACCTGTTGATTGTTGTCTATAAAAACATAATAGACTGTTACCATGAGTTAAAAGAGGTTTTTTCGTTTAGAAGTAAAAGCTACAGACAATGCACTGGTGGAATACATCAAGATTTCAGGCGAGCCACCTGACACTTACCAGTCTTTCTGAGAGGTATGCTGCCTGGTGTAGATGATGGTGAAGCTGTTTCCAGTGCTTGAGATGGGGTAACGGGCGATGGTGGGATGGGGTCAGAGGCCAATTCGTCAGCTGTGGCAGCCTGTGGTCATAAACGATATCAAGATGTTAAACAAACAGCAAGGAGGAAACTGACAAAGCCGCAATTCATGATCAATGAAAATTTGACTGGATTTGAACCCTCATCCTCTGCCTCTGCTTTGGATAACTGGAAGGTCCAATAATGCAGTAAACCGTCCTCACTGACCTTCCTCTTGGGTGTGTCTTCCATGGGTGGGCTCTCCACGGGTGCGGTCTTGGTGGGTGTGGTCCTGCTCACATTCTCATTGCTATCCTCTTCGTCACTATCAAGGATGCGCCGAAATTTCTTCCGTGTTTGCTCGACTGGCGACTCTTGGTTTGTACTATTCTTTACTTTCAGTGGAGATCTATCATCCCTATCATTTAAAACGGGACAAACTTACACTTCTCACCATGTTTCACCAGAAACAAGCTGACATGAGTGGTTCTTAAAGTGATCAATTGTTTCCAACTTTCAATTTGAGACCTACATAATTAGCTACGACTATGTGGGACGCATAATATTCTGAAGTATTTGTTAAGTGGGCAGAAAGCACAACTTCTTAACTCACTGTATGTTTCCAGATGATGCCACTTTGTCTGTTGTTCCCATATGCCGCTTGGGACTGAAAAATGACCTGAGAGAGCCCAAAACCAATTTCAGTATGAAAACACAGGGATACAACATGAACATTATCCATTATGTGTAATGAAAATGTGTAAAAAAGGTAATTTCATTTCAATTCTAGTATACCTAAGCTGCCAAAAGGCATGACAGGGATAATGCACACATCACACATACACTACAACACAAATCTTCAAATTGTAGCATAATGCATCAGGGCAATGCAACGGCATAAGCACTTTCACTAGTGAGTTTCAGTTGAGAGAAATCTCCATTTTTGAGGCAGCAGGTGTCACGCATGTCAACAATAGATGTCATTGGCAAGTATTACTCATGAAAACAAGGCTAATTAACCTCGTTAGGGGTACTTGTTAGGCTTGATTCCCCTTTTGGGGGGAGGGAGGTATCCTTTCTGAAAAACAACTGACTAAAATGCATGTGCACATCCATCTTTGACACCAGCTCTGATTAGCACATTATAAGTCCCATTCTCCCCTACAGTGGCACAAGGGGCGTGGCCTCGATCGTCCAGAGCTACATGTATATTGAGATAAATTTTAGTCCTCCCCCCACAAAAATTCACAATCTCTGCTGATTAAAGTCCCATCTTTGCCCTCGGTAAAATAATTTTTTTTCCCCACAAACATATTTTTGGTTATGTTCAGGCCACCGCACACCCTTTCTTAGCAAACACATTTCCACTACTCTGTTTCCAGTACATGTAATGTGTTGTCCAATGGAACGTCCCGTCCATGAGACGTATGACATAAGAGACAAGCTGTAGTTGGTGAACGTCATCAGCACACCATTCAATCAACAGAAATTTTTCTTTCATTTGAGGCCGAAAGGAAACTGAATAGAAAAAGATGGGAGCCACGTTGTAATTGGTGAAGCTGCTGACAACGATGGCCTTTCAACTGAACACGACTGGCATACCAGGTGAGCTAGGCAAGCGGTCATGGACACAGGTGTGGGTACAGAAAATTTGCATAAATTTCACCATTTTAAATGGTATAATGTAAATGACCCCCCATCCCATACAAAATCTTGAGAGACCTCAAAAAATATAGGTGAAACATTGGTGTAACAGCATAGAAATTTCATGCAAACCGAATATAAGCCTTATCGCAAATACTGCATGGGTGATTTTGCAAAAAAGGGGCAATATTTTTTCCTTCCCACAATGCTTTTCTACCATTGTGCAAAATCACCCCAGTATTTGCGATAAGGCTTATTTTTATGACTATTTTTGTTGCTAGTAAGTATCTGTAGATTGTAAGGTTTGTATAAACCAGTACAGTTCCGGAAGTAACCTAGGCCTGGGGCTACGTAGTACTAAAGTTAATAATACTAACACTGACTAAGCTTACAAATTCACTTCGGCCTACAGGAATTTTGAATTATTTGTGGCCTACAATTATGACTCCTTCCTCAATCATCATGCCCATGATATAGGCTTTCTGCACATAGACCTATGTATTCTTCCCCTATGAGTGATTGTGCGTGATAGATGAAGTCTCTCATTATTACTACTAAGCACAGAGCAAGGAAGACTGGAGTAATATTCTTACATTATCGATCGCTGCGCCATGGTTAAGTGGAAGGAAGGTCTCCGCAACAAATTTGCTTCAGTTTTGATCAGATTTCGTTGTCTGCAATGAAACACAGGATGTGACTGGAGCCCTTCAAATCTATCGAAAAGTCGCCGCTTACAAGCTTCGTACAAAAATCGTCTACCACCGATGAGTAGCAAACCATTCATTCAAGTAGAAATTGTATTGCAAGTACTAACTACTCCGTAGTACTTCAACAAAAAACATGCAATGTTGACACCCATCCGCGGGAAATTCTGTTTTTCGCGCGTAACCCATTGTGTTTGTGTCGGATTCCCTGTGCGCATAGCAAAAAACTGCAATGATCTATTTGCATCGAGGGCATCTGACTACTTTATAACCTCCCCTGGTGGTGCGCATTTGATATGGAACTGGTAACGGTAAACTGCAACTGAGCTCTGTGACTGCAACACACCGATCCGATTTCTGCGCCCGAGCTCCTTAATATTTTGTGATCCCACGGGTTTTACAGTAAGACATGCCATAATCAGGAGGGATCATTGAAATATTTCTATAAATCTCGAATTTGGGACTAGTAGTTTCCCGTTCGGGATATTTCTTTCACAAAAAGCCCAAAATTGGGGGCCTATTTTGGATATAGGCGGGCGGCTACATTCAGAGCTGAGCGCATAGTTTTACTACTATTTGGGAGCCCAGGGACGTTATTTAAAACAAATTATATGACGTCCGTGGTATTCGGGGAAAGGCGAATAAAAAAATTCACGTGGCTAACCCCAATAAATTGAACAAAAAGTGATCTTCTGGTCATAATCTTGAATTTCCAGTGAAAAAACGGAGGCCAACCTCTTCCCAAGAGTCAACTATTTCGGTCTGATTTTGTACTGTTTTCTATGGGCGTGTATTTAATTAAGTATAGAGATCAGTGGTGTAGTGCGATCCATGAGTACAACCATTGGCGCGCGCGCGCCAAATCGATTAAAAATCTCACTGGTCACGGCGTCCATAAAACCAGACAGCATTCGCTCGTCGCCCAGGGCCCGAGCAGGGTACCAGGCAAAAATACTGAATGGTGCACGTTGGTGGCGCGAACTACCATGTGCATTGTGTGCAGAGAGCAATGCAACTGCATCGTCTGTTTTGCGATAAGATAAGACCAGGTGCGTAAATCAACAATTCTGGCGTAATTGGCCTATATGTCATGAACGGAACTGCGGTTCAGTCATCAGTCAATCCATCGATTGCAAAGAGGCAGAAGCTTTCCAACAGTGAAGAGGTGAGTTGGCAATTTTAATGAGATATTTTGCTGCAGTGCGGGGCTTCGCTAAGTAAGAACGTCCGTGGTCAGTCGAGGTCCCTTGCATGCCACGTCCAGTCTGATGATGGGTTTTCACACCAAGTGGCTAAATTTGGCACCTGAAAAATAGGCCTAACGTTCTGTTCCCCCATAGTTACACCATGGTTTACTTGTGTAAGGTTTGTACAAACCTTACTCAAAAGCCAGGTACAAACTTCCATTTTGCATGTTTTGGCTGTTTTGATTGTGCCAACTTACTCTTCCATCACAGCTACACGTAGGCCTATTTGTGCAACCAAATTTTACACATGCCTTCTTACTGAAGTTAGATATGTCTTATGCAGAGATTTGTTCACCTTATTCCTCATTAAAATGGTTGAATTCTGGAGCATTTTGCCCATCCATACTACAGAAACTAAGCCATTGTCGGCAGCATTTACTCTCAATAACTCAGCTAGCTGTGCGATTGCTTGACCCATCCATATGGAAGTTTACCTATGATTGGTCATTGGAATGGAAGCAAATTGGACTAATCACAGTGTGGCTTTTATCTGTGGGTGTCAGCAGGTCAGGAAAACAAAAGGAAAAGATGGGAGCATTGTTGTGATTGGTCAAGCTATCACGCAGCTGTCAGTTACCGAGAGGAAGCCAACATGCTGCTGACTTTTTGTAGTGTGGATGGGCAAACTTCTCAAGAATTTCACCATTTAAATGAGGATATACTGTAAGTTGAGTAAACCTCCCCATCCGACATCTAACTTTACCAAGAGGGCATGTATGAAATTTGGTTACACATATACATGTAGCTGTGATGGAAGAGTGTGTTGGCACAATCCAAACAGCCAAAACGTGTTTATGGGAGTTTGTACATGGCTATCTGGAAGGTTTGTATAAACCTTACGGTTCCGGAAGTAACCATGGTTATACTGTCATGCATGTAAGGCTTCTTGTACTCCTGAATCACTACCTTGGGACCCTGTTTTTGAATGCAGTCCTGTTGATATGTCAAACTGGGGTTAGCTTAGGCCTACATTTTTGTTTGAAAAAAATCCACTTTCTCAATCAAATCTTCCCTCCAAAGTCTGCCAAAATTGATGTATCTTATGATCTATTTCAAAAAGCCCAATGACCCATGGATTCAGGACCCTGTCATGCTTAATATAACCAAGTAGCCTGCACTGTATGTATGGCATAGTTTTTACTTATAGTTTTTACTAAATGATTCACATAGCTTCACGTTTTTTTACACAATGCTATACTTGAAGAACTCCAAGTCACCACTCGGTGTGACTTGGTCTTGGAGCCATCGTAGTTTACATCGGGGTCGCAGCACTGTAGCCTATGTGTTTTTTTAATCCAGCCTTTATGGTTAATGATCCTTTAACACAAATTCCGCATTTTCCGTCAAATTTTCCTTTGAGAGCAACCATAAGGTACTAGTACCTATAACTCTTGAAAATGTTTATATTGAAATTTCAGACCATGAGAGTGAGCATTTGTCGAAAAATCTGACATGGTTACTCACCAATCTCCCGTTTCCACCCCATTCATTTGTGTTTATCACATTGTGCATATGTCAGGCCGGTGGCCAAGCTTCCCCCACGTGTTGGTTTGGCCATTTTCGGAAGTGGGAGAGATGGCATCATGCCTTTATTGCGCGACCGTCCATGCTGTGACTTTTAAGTTGATACCATCAGAATGCGCAACATGGCATGCACTGCACTGTGTAGCAGCAAAGCATACATTTATTTATTTCTGCGAAAGTGGAGTCAGTCAATCCATTCCTTTCTATTTATGTTCCATGAGTGAGGAGCTACATGTACATGTATACAGCTCATTTTCACACGCCTCCGAAAATGGTCTGACCGAAATGCAGAGCCAGCTTGGCCATTTGACCAGATGCAGGCACAGTGTGATAAACACGTTGGCCACAGGATGCAATTAAAAGTTTATAAGATATTCTACCATTATGCCCAGTCATTTCAGCCCCAGCCCACGCCACCTGCAAGTTAACACGTCTTTTATTATCACTTGTCACCCACCAGATACAGTTTGACAACATGCCAGCCAACGACGCCACAGTGATCACCCCAGGGCCAGAGGGTTGGTTCGGCAGCGAGCCCCTGGCAACCAACGACCCTGAGATTGCAAGCATCATTGCCAAGGAGAAAGATCGGCAGAGACGTGGTCTGGAACTGATAGCCTCTGAAAACTTCACTAGCCGAGCAGTACTGGAGACACTGGGCTCGTGTCTGCAGAACAAATATTGTGAGGGCTACCCTGGAAATAGGTAATTTTAAAGTTAATCCCCACTAGAATATTCACAAACTTTATGCACTGTAGCTGTGTAGTTAGAGGAATGGACAAATTAGAGACAGACAAGCACATCTTTTTCCTTTTTTTTCTTTCAAAATGTTTTGCCTTGATTTGATCCATCTTCAAAGGTAGCAAAAAGGCTGTGTTTAATTGTAAATGTCTTGAAGATTAGGTGACCAAATGTGCCATGGGAACAGATTTCTGATAAATATTTGTAAGACAACTGGGAGAGATGCTTTGAAAACAAATATTCTTATATTTTGTCATCTCTAAACTTATCTCGAAGTTTGACATTACAGATCGTATTCCCAAAGTAGTAGAAGATGCTATATAAAAGCAGTATCAGATGTAAAAAAAAATCAAGCATTTTAATAACTTAAGTTTGTTTTCCTGAACTGGAGACGAAAGAATTTATCTCAACTTTCGTTGACTATCGAATATGGTTCAAAATTCCCCAGGTGCTTTTGGAGGATTTTGAGCGATTGTGAAAAGTATTTGTTGATTCATTCCCGCCAATGTTACTTTGCCAGTATGACATGATGCACGATATGCGGCAAAGGGGGACCCCCCCTGTATTGTGTCTTCTTTTGTGTTGATGGAATCTTTGGAATTCCTCTCAGATTTCTGAGGGGGGTGCAGTAGGCATAGGGTATACAGCTTGTGCATGACATTAGGGGGGGTCCCCCTTCACTGCATATCGTACTGGGTATTCAGTATGATGTCCCTTGAATGTTCAGGTGCAAAGGATGTTCTATCATGGAGGAAGGTTTAGTTTATGTAGGCAGGTTTGTAGCAAAACACTCCCTTATGCCTGGGGAGTTGAAGTTAGTTTGTATCTCAGTGTCATTTCTTCCACGGGAAACTGCAGTGTATCATCAGTTGTCTCCTTGCTTGTATGTACATGTATGTGCAGATATTATGGTGGCACGGAACACTATGACGACCTGGAACGCCTCTGCATAAAGCGTGCCTTGGAGGCCTACCGTCTCAACCCAGACGAGTGGGGAGTCAACGTCCAGCCCTACTCGGGCTCTCCAGCCAACTTTGCCGTCTTCACGGCCATCATCGGCCCGCATGGTCGCATCATGGGACTGGACCTGCCGGACGGGGGTCACTTGACCCATGGCTTCATGACCAGCAGGAAGAAGATCTCGGCCACGTCGGTCTACTTTGAGTCCATGCCGTACAAGGTGAACCCTGAAACGGGGTACATCGACATGGATCGACTCGAGGAGAATGCCAGACTTTTCCACCCTCAAGTGGTCATAGCTGGTAAGTGCTGTTGTGGCTGTTCTAAGCATTTCAACTATCCACACTTGAGTTTGGCACTCAAAAGATGTTTTATAAGAACATTCAGTTTTAAATGAAGAGAAACTTACAAAGAATCAAAAATTGCCGTCAATTTGTTGAATTCAGGTCAAATTACTTAAAGTGGTATGACTGAATATGACTACTAGTGAACCCAAATTTTCATCCCGGAAATAGCCATGGAAATGTTTAGCATGTCAAGAGCTGAGTTATAGCTTTTCTGCTTTAGATTTAAAAGAACAAGATGATAAAATTAGACCTGCTTATCTATATTTAGTCTCCAATGTAAATACATGTATGTACATGTGGAGTATCTGAGGACAAAGGTTACGTAAACAAAACCCGATCTGGTTGTGCACGGTGAAGTAGGACAGATTTTGTATTGTGTCTGGTATTTGCTTAATCTGTTGTCTCTTCTCAGTGAAATCCTGTCCTTTTAAAAAGCCTTGTTCATGTTGTCAACTCAGCAGTCGCGGCCGATGCATCAACATTTTGAAAAAATTAACCTTAACAGCCCTGAATGTTCCAATTTTGATATGATTTTGCGCACACCCTATGGAGTTAGGGTTAATTTGGCAGAAACATTTACATGCTTTCAGTATGAGATTCTCCCGAGGCAAGACTTTTTAGCATTTGATTTTAAAAAACCCCAGAGAGGCCATGTTAAATGGCATCTATCATACATATACATGTATATGCAAGAACATTTTGAAATGTTCCTTGTATCAGGGGTGAGATTTGTCAGGATTTTTTTTCTTCAGGATGTGCCCAATTTCTGGACGGTTCAATCAATCCTTTTAAAATCTGAAACATCCTGAGTTCACTATTATAATACGTGAATTAAGGTGTTTTAACACAGAACAAAAGAAGTGGTGATTTAAAGAGGTTTCTTTGGGCCAACACCAATGTGTACCGTAGACCCTTTGCTGCTGTGGTCCCCCAAATCCTCTGGAGGTTATTTCATGGATATTTAATTTGCCTCCAAATCTCATCCCTGATACATTAAGCATGTACTTACATGTATAGCTACTTCCATGTACAAAGTCAACTATTTTTTGTTGGAGTGTACCGTATGTATTGCAGAGTTTAATACCCACATGTGTGTAAAGGTATTTTCTGTCTCTAAGACTTGCTGCGCAATATTAACACATGTATGTATGTTAACAGGTTTCTCTATTGCGCTCTCAGTTGTTTGGTCTTTTCCATTCAAGTTAGGCAACCAAATTTCAGGATGACAAAGAAGACTGAAACAGCGCATAAGTGGCCTACCGTGAACGGCAAATGGCCATGCAATGGGGCCATGCGTGGAATGTTTGTGAACGGAAGCCATGCTTACCAGCCAATGGAGAAAATCACACTGCCTCAAAAATCACATTACATCAATGAATTCTGTGTTGATGCCATGGCAGTAACAGGCTCAAGCCTGGATATATGAACATGTGCATCAGAATTTAAATAATTACATAATTAGTGAACAAACTTAAGATTTTCTAATTGTTAATACAAAAACCTCATCATCTTGGGCTTGCTTCAAGTGTTTTTTTTTTTTTTCAAGGTATTTTTTTCTCACATGCTGGTCTTGGTCCATACAAACGTATCCAACAACATGTATAACTGGAAAATAACTACTCGTGCGTGGCCATATATATACAATTAGGCACTGCGACCTTATGGCAAAGCTTGCCATTAAGGTTCGATATTTCAAAGGGTAGTGATGCAAAGGAAAGATGGTACATGAATAATTGTCTGATTTCATAATAGCAATGCATTATCGCAGGAATAGTCAATGAGCTGTGTACACGTAGTCATATGCAGCAAGGTATGAGATGGAGAGAACCCCCCCTGCTTTGTGTTGGTCATTGTCTCGCAGGAATCTGGGGAATTCCCTTGAGACATTTTGGGGGGATGTGTTAAGTAACAATAGTCTGGAATGTGTATAGGGATTGGACATGTTGGGGGGGTACCCCTCGATCTCATTTCTTGCTGGGTACACACGTAGTTCTGACTAGCTTCAGTTACAGCTCATTTTAATAATGTTACAGTAATTACAAGTTTCTTTCCATGCTTTGTTGTATGCCTGTAGGCATCAGTTGCTACTCTCGTAACCTGGACTATGCCCGATTCCGCAAGATTGCTGACCAGCACGATGCATACCTGATGGCTGACATGGCTCACATCAGTGGTCTGGTGGCTGGCGGTGTAATCCCCAGCCCCTTTGACTATTGCGACATTGTCACCAGCACGACCCACAAAACCCTGCGTGGACCAAGGGCTGGCATCATCTTCTTCCGCAAAGGTAGAAAGCAATGAAATCTCAGTGCCCCCCCGGAAACGCCAAAAATGCTACTCAGATAACATGTTTAAAATAGTATCGGAAAGTGCTAAAAAAAAAAGCACTTTCGTGCTTGAATAACAATGGAAATGTTTTGTCATTTCCTGTCCCAATCCTCATTATCGCGGGTGGCTAGCGGTGATGAAAGGCTATCTTAAGAAAGTAAGGTGAAGCGATGCTGTACAATTGAACCACATGGAAAATGTTTTTCAAGCTATGCTGGCTACCAGCACCTGTTCATAGTTATTGGTCTTCGGTAAGGTTCAAAGGTCAGTTACCGTGCCTGTGCAGGGAGGGCCGCACACTTTCAAAGTCAGGTTTCTTGTATGGTTGGGAATCAAACCGAAGACAGGTTAAAAAAAATGACTTTTTTGCCCTCAGTGTTTTAAATAAGTTTGCCCCCCAAAATTTGGTAAAGAGCTTTCAGGATTACTGAGTGGTCAGTCTGTCAGAATTGTGACAAGTTGAAAATGAATCCTTCTCATGTGTACATGATTTTTATCCAGGCGTGAGGAAAACCCTGAAGAACGGAACACAGGTCATGTACAACTTGGAAAAGCCCATCAATGAAGCTGTCTTCCCTGGCTTGCAGGGTGGTCCACACATGCATGCTGTTGCTGGTTAGTCTGGCTATATGGCGCCCTCTTCATTTCCCGTTTCCTTGTGTATTTTTTGTTTCTCTCTCTCTTTTTTTTTTCAGTTTTCCTTTTTTGGGGGGGGGTTAAATTTGAAAGGTATTTTCAGTTGTCATTTTTGGCTAACAACATATGTAACTTACAAATGCAAGTTTAAAACATTAAAGTTCCTTTACTTTACACATAAATGTATCAGCAAGAATCCAGAAAGACTGTCTGCCATCTTTGGGAAAATCGGCAATGTAAACAAAGAAAAACTGAAATACAAGCCCCGCTCCATTAAAAAAACATGCATTAGAAGAATTTTTAATCAGTCCAGTCTTTTGATGACATTTATTAAACACTTTAAAATCTGTCTGCAAACCGACTGGTAAATCTAGAATATTTACAACTTGACCCATAGCACAGATGTTGGAAAATGAATTCTGTGTTAAGTTTTGGCAGTTTTCCACTGTTGATGTGTTTTGCAGTTGTTGAAACTTAAAGATCATTGAAACCCTGTTTCATGAGGCCTTTGGCAAATCCTTTGAAGTATGAATGACTTTTTTGCTTAATGTCGTAAATTAACAACAGAAGACCGTAAATCCATGCCTTTATTCACTCCCAAGGTGTCGCTGTCGCACTACAGCAGTCAATGAAGCCAGAGTTCAAGACTTACGCCTCCAACATCATCCAAAATGCCCAAGTCATGTGCAAAAGCCTTGGGGAGCGCGGATACAAGATTGTGACAGGTACATTTTGGCAATACCTATTTTGGTGGATACCGGGCTTGGCTGTTGAGTCTAGTTACTGTCTCTACATTACTCTTCGGGCCCTGCTACACAGAAACCCCTACCCTCGTGGATCCCTTCAAATCCACCCGGAATTTTTGGAAGGTGTTTCAGAATTCATTAACCCTAACCACTCAAGGGTTGCTGGACCTAACCTTCCCCAGTCACACAAACTTCAACACCTTGGAAAAACACTCATACCCAACAGTATCCAATCCCACAGACTTCGACAGTACAGGCCTACTCCTGTTGCAAGAGTACCTAATCCCAAAAATTCCAACAGGTCTTTACCTGTGTAACTCTGTTTGATTGGGTACAGCAGGCCCATTGCACAGTACAAAGAGTATGGACAGGCAGTACCTATTCAAACAAACTCACACACCATCATGCTGCATATCCATCCCCAACTGCTGGGATAAAGTGAGAGGGCCACAGTACCCATTCAGTCCAAATTCAACAGGGTATGTGCAGGCCCACAGTACCCATTCACACAAAATTAAACACCGGATAGTAAGCTACCAGTACCCAATGCCACAAACTCACACACTTTACTGGTGTTGAATTCTGTGTGGTTAAGGAAGGTAAGGGTTAAGTCAGTGCCCGACTGAGTTACATGTAGCAAAGTTCTTGATATCCTGACACCGTGTAAGTGTATAAGAGTGCAGTGTTGGTTTTCTGCACAGGAGGAAATTGAAGAGGATCGAGGGTGGTGTTTAAAAAAAAGAATTCTTTCAAAGGATGCCAGTTTAACTTTACGGTATGCTAACTGCTGTTTTGTTTGGTGAACACATAGGTGGCACTGACAATCACCTTCTCTTGCTTGACCTTCGACCTATTGATCTTGACGGTGCCCGGTGCGAAAAGATCCTGGAGGACATATCAGTGGTCTGCAACAAGAACACGTGCCCTGGGGACCTGAGTGCCCTGAAGCCCAGCGGACTTCGCTTTGGAACGGCCGCCCTGACATCGCGCGCACTGACCGCCGAGGACTTTGAGAAGGTGGTGGACTTCATCGACAGGGGTAAGTGACCCAGGTGATCTTGGTGGGGGGTTCAAATCCCATTCACGGAGCTGCAACGAGGTCAATCAGATTCATTGTATTTGTCACGTTGCAATATGTGGAATTTGACTTCCAGGTTACAATTATATAAAAATGTTTAAATTAGAAAATATATTTACCACTTATGCATAAATAGCTCAGACAGTTTCCCTAATCAACAACATGCAACATGACCGTGCATTAACATTTGATAATGACACTGTGTAAAATACATTCTGGAACCTGGATATAAACAGTTTAATCCATTCCTATTGGTCAATAGTCTGCGTGTGACGTGGCATGCTGAAATGTGGCATGCAGAATGCGCCATGCATGCTCCAAGTCCATATATGGAGATTTTTCTGGACAACTTGCACAAGGAATATGCCATAAAATGGACGGTGATGTTTGGGAAAATGAAAGTAAAATTCTAGAACAACATCATTCAACATCTATCTGTCTATTATATATCGACTTCTTTTGACTCTCTGACAAAAAAACGTATTTATGAATGGGAATAAGTATGTGCTTGGCTCATCTTAAACTAACATTCAAGATGGGCTGAGGAGAATGAACGCCGATAATGCCCTCGCCTGTAGCTCATGCATTAGTCACGTCCATTCTCCTGAGCCAGCCAAGCAAATTCCCTTATTAAAACATACAGATTCAATGCAAAAGTGAATTAAAAGGTCCAATGAGAACCCCCCCCCCAACAGACACAAACAGATGTATTTCATTTGGGTAGTTCCTGTGTCCTTAATCCAATCCAGTATTTTTCACGTAAGTGTGGCTAGGCTGCAGTGGTGTCAGACCATGCAAATTGCACTTGGTAAGAATAGCACTTTGTGTCGGTAGGTGCATGTGAATGGTAGTACAGTCCACCCTGACTTCCTTTTTAATTTCAGAATTTGATACCGTTGGTTTTGCTGGCAGTTCTAGTGATCCGCCTGATTCCTCAAATTTTTGTCGTTCAGGCAATGAACCACACAATACAATGTCATCTTTTAGTATTTTTTTTGTTAAATCATAAGGCATCAAGCTGACTAAAGAGGTTGTGGCAATCAGTGGCCCTACTCTGAAGGAGTTCCGCGAAACGGTGGCTACCAACGAGGACGTGAAGAAGAAGATCGCTGCCATGCGTGAGGAAGTGGAAGCCTTTGCCACGAAGTTTCCCCTGCCTGGTTTCTAAACACCCGGCAGGCTCAGCACTGAAGAGAGATTTCTGTATTCACAAAAATAAAACTGTACAGGAAAGAAACTGTTAATCTCTGTTAATGATAATGAGGTATTTTAGGGGAGTGTCTAAAATTAGAACTGGTTATCAGCACCCAAAAAGGACTTTCTGGTTGTTTGATAAAGGTTAAAATGATTTCATTATTTAACTTATTCCAGTTTAATGATTCACTAATCTTCAAGTGTATGTTGAATTTTTCCAATGTATTTACTTGTGACTTTATGCATGCTCATTACCCTGAAGAGTATGAAAGCAGTGATCATATGTAGTGGTTTAACTTGGGTAGTTAGAGCTTAATTAAGTTTAAAGGTGCAAATGCCAAAAATACAGAGAAAATTTCTTGAAAATAGACAGACCATTTACCATGTGCAGTGTACATTCATTTAACTGAGATCAGGATTGCAAGTGTTTACCCTGTTTTGTTTCCATCGTGTTGGAATTTAGTAGTATGTGCTGCACCAAACTCTTCTGTCCTCCCTCCATTTAAGCCCGAAGGTTTAGAAGTCATCAGTGTGCTTGGTAATTTTGTAAAATTTATCTCGGTATTTGACTGCCCAAAAAAGAGGGCACATACAGAGATTGTTCTTAATTTGGCGGTTTTGGGGGCAGAAGCTCGGTCAAACATGTACGGGATATTGATTTATTTTGGTTGAGAAAATGGAAATGAGCTATTTTTTCCATAAAGGGAGTGAGTTTGCACTGTAGTTTTCATCCTGTTTAAGTTTCATTGGCCAATCAATGGGATTCTTCTGAACAGGGTACTGATGGGTTGACATGCATGTTCCAAATAGTAACTCCATAATCTTGTTCGAAATGTTACACGCAGGCATATTTGGTATCAAAGCAGATCGACCTTTGTCTGGATTATTGATTTTAATTTTGTGCTTATCAAGGTTGGTGAGGTTATTATGCAATGGTTGTATCTACAAATATTTAAACGTCAGAGTCCCAGGGGAAGAAAAGGAACTACTAAATTGAGAATCATGTACTACCACAGCATTCAACCTCGTAACTCACAGCCCATTGGTGGGGAAGTGTTGTTATAAATCCTCGTGAGTCCACCCATGTACACATTACACGTATGTGGGCTGTTAACTTGAATGTACGCACTTAACATGCAGTGTTCACTCATGATAGTCTTTTCAACAGGTTACTTGACTAGATAGTATTTTTGTCAAGTCCATTTCATCATTAACCCTCCTGTGTAAAGACACATTCCTGACACAGTTGCCCTATCAGTCGAAACCAGTCAAATTTCTCATGTGTATCTGTGTACTGGGAGAAATCAAGTGGACTTTTTGACTGTTTTTGACGGTCACAGCAAAAGGAGGGCGTAGCTGTGCAAATCTGCGGTGGTGAAAGGTAGTTGAAGAGGATTCATTCCTGTAACTTCGAAATTTGCAAGGACGTGCACTGTATTCGGTGTCATGAATGTTGGACCAGGTATTAAAAAGTGTTTAATTACTATTAAACTTTCCCCTTGCTGCAGCCATTATAAATTCAGAATCAGAAAAAAAGATTTTCTGTGGGAGTGCATCAAGCATTTTGCCAGCCCGTTCTTCGTATTGATAAATGAATAAATAAAAAGCATATCAAGGCGTAAAAAAAAAAATTTGGCTTGAAATGTTCTGTTTGCCCTTTGTCCAGTTAGTAAGGTCATTGAAACAACTGGACGTGCAGCTATGGTAGCGATGTCATTGTCGACTCACAAGGTTCTTGCTCGAGAACAGGATAGACGAAGAAAAATTTGTGTTGTCGGTGTCTTGTGAGTCTGGGTCCCTGTGGCTGCAGTATGTCTGTAAGGAAGAATAGACTGCCTTCAGGTTGTTCGCTTGTCGAAAACAACAGAATTGGTCTGATAAGGGATGGCTTTGGCTGGAACAGAAGAAAGTTAAAGTTGCCTGGTGGTTGCTTGTGATATCATACAAGACAGACATGGACACTATCCACTTGTTCAGCCAATCTGTACTGATTGATGCTGTCGACGATCCTTTTCCTCAATTTAGAGGCCTATCAGCTCCTCGGCTCACTGCACGTGCTGCACAAACAGTAATTGCATTCATTGGACACAGTGGGAATTTCTAATTGTCATTTTAAAATGCCATTTAGTTGTCTGTAATGAGCACCTAATTACATCACTGCACATTGGGCTTCAGATGGACCCTCCCCCCCTAAAAAAAAAACAAATCAGCGCATGTTCTGGTATGAGGGGCAGCTATTGCAGCCTTGATAACTGATGTGCACCGTTTGGGAAGTTTTTTGGACCCACAGATGTGGAAGGCTGCACAAGTTTTGTTCATGTTGTCATTTGTATGTTGTAGACGAAGCCCTTGTGTCTTGTGAGATATCGCTGTGGTTAATTTTCTCTTGCATTTATATAAATGCTGATGTTACAATTCAGTAGCCGAAGCACTTACAATGTAATGATCATGTATACAAAGTTGGCCAGTGGGATGTTTATTTCAACCTTTCTTCTGTTGTCCAAATACAATTTTAAGAGCATTTATTTTACACATATTAGTACATGTACATTTGATGTAAAATATACACCTAATACTTTTTGTATCATCACTTTATGCAGAACTTGTAGAAAAAGATAAGAAAGTTGACTCCAAAAACAGAGAAGTTAACAGTCTTTTCTGAACAGGAGTCAACTTAGAATAATTTCAATAGTGTTGGAGACATACTTTTCCCTACACTTTCAAGACAAAGCACTAAGATTTACTTTCAAAGTTCTGAAACAAACAAATGAATTTGAAAAACCTTATTAAACAGGTTTTCCAATTTCACAGTAACATCATACAAGTAACAATAATGACCTCAATGTCAGTTAACATCATTAACACTTTGAAAATTAACGTGAAAACAATGCTAACAGCTTTTTCTTTGGAGCCCATGGGCGTGACAACACAAATGCTGGCCCAATTATCACGGTACCAGTCAGTCCATGCAACGTGTAGGTATTGGCAAGAATCTGGTTTTTACATACAAAATAGTAGCAGTTGCCTGAAGGCCTGCATTATAGTTTTCCCTATTTGGTTTTCCTTGGAGTCAAGGGGTGAGATTTATCATGATTTCATATTTTTTTTTTTCGTAATTATTCCCGATTTCAGGAGTTTTGAAATGATCGCTTGTATAATCTGGAAAATCCTGAGTTTACCAGCAAGATATTTTTTCTCTGTGTATAAGCTTACACATCAGTGGAACCCAAGAAGTGGGTATTTCAAGGGGTAGCCTGAGGCATACATAGCCCAG
>NW_019091432.1:522412-551330 GCF_001949145.1 Acanthaster planci
CACTTCAAGGGGTAGCCTGAGGCAAACATAGCCCAGTACCACAAACCTTATATGCTGCTTGGGGGCCTCAAAACCTCTGGTAAATATTTCATGGATAATTCATATTTCTCAAATTTCACCCCTGGGAGTCACAGAAAGCAGCTGTTTTGCTCCTTCCACAAACACGAAAACACAAACTTAGGAGATGCCATTAGCAACATAAGTGCCACCACACCCGTGCTTTCATTGAAGCATGTTGTCTATGCCTTGTTGGTCAGAGGTGTTGATGAGAGTATGGCAACACTGCATTCCCTTTTTTTTAAGTTTCCAAATTCTTAAGGACTGGATTCCAATGCTGGCTGCTCTTGATGGCATCGAAGGCAAACCCTGGTTAGGAAACGTTTGAAATTTGCATGAAAAGCCCTTAGCAAGCATATCACCTAAATCAAAATTTCAGTCCAATAATAAATCATGTGTAAATATCGTACATGTAACAATAACCCATCTTCCTGGGTTATTGTTACATGTCCTAACAGCAAACCTGTTATATATAAATAACCCATCTCCTAACAATGGGGTGAAACAGGGTGAACATTTCACCCAAATTTGTCTTTTTTTGGGGGGGGTATGATTGACTTTGCAGTTTAAATACCATACAGAAAAGTTGAAATATTACTTGCAAACTTCAGACTGAAACCATTTGGTGATATTCTTGGCTTGTGGCAGCGTTCTTTTTTTGTCAGCAAGAACAAGTCTAACTCACTGGAGCACAGACTGAATTATGCTGGAAAGATCCACGCTGTACCAACTAAAACTTCTTATTACACCTTTCCACTCGTGTTACCATTCAAACCCAGTTACTTAAGATGTATTAACCTCATAAGTTTCATGTAAAGACACCTACATATGTAAATTGGAGGACCCCAACGAACACAAGGCCAACTGTCACTCCCTTAGTACATGTACCTATGTGAGGTCTTTGTGTCAAATCTAACAGAATATAAGTTGCCTAGTTGGCAGTATACACCATCTGACGTATGTATGCATACTTCCCGGCCTAACCTGACTGCATATATACTGAGAGGATAAATAGCCCTTCCAGATGTTGGCAATACGCATTTCTGTCATACAAAATCTAGTTGTCCATATGTGTGTAGCACTTCCAGATTTCAGCAAATAATAAAATACAAACACTTGTTCACACAAATATATCATCTGCCATACCACAATCTAGCTCTGTTCTTTGGGAAAATCTTTTGACCATGTTTATAAAAAGAACAGATGCGTTTTGAATTAGATTTTTACAATACATTTATTTTTAAGTTTTACACCTTTCACATACAGGCAGGGTTATTTTATTAAAATAAAGTGGTGTTTTGGCCACTCTATTCAAGCTTTTTTGTCCACAATTATGCAGAAACTTGTTTTTTGTCCAAATATATCAATTGTGGCAAAATGTGCCCACGTTCTAAGGCATCATTAATATTTCCTCCTCTCCAAAATGACACAAGTCAGCCTTTAAATTAATTTACATTTCAATTGAATTTCCATTCAACTGAAATGTATCATACCACCAAAGATTATTGTATGTTTATTAATAACAACTACCGACACTGGCAAGTAATGATTTAGCAAAGTTTTCAACAACTACAGCAACAAAAATGGAATGCTCATTTCTCTGTCACAGCAACCTTATGTACATATGCTTTTCATTTCTGAATATTTGGACACAAAGAAAAATGAATCAAATCATCAGTAATCTGTGGAATATTTGAAAATGCAAATCCTCAGCACAGCCCTACTGGTTCGTGCTGACACAAAGACCCTGACTGGCTTAGCTGTACATGTACATCATGCACAGAAAACTCAAACAGGTGTGTCTTTGCTTGATGCTAACTGTATCAAGACAAGGCCAAAAATTTGTCTTTATTAAAAAAAGAATCATGAATGTCAGATTGCTACACTGAATTGCTTTTACAAACACAAAATAAAAAAAAATAGAAACGAGCCTTCTTGGTTTAGCTGGGTAATACATACCAAAATACACAAAACAGTAACAAAATAAAACTTTCTTCTGTTTACATTATTGGATTACGAATCTGCCGCACTCCAAATACAATTTAGAGAAAAAATTTTTAAATAAACATTTGATTCACGACAGTGTTTCTTTGTGTTTTGAAAAACTAAATAATGGACACAATTCATTTTTCCCCTCCTCTGACCCTAGATATGTAAATTATACAGGAAAAACTGGAACATTGGAATTTGATTTTGATTTATTCCTTCTTCCGACCTTGCAAGATTTCATGCTATGTTCATAACCCAATACAAAAATATTGGCCTTAGGAAAAAAAGTTAAAGTGCCCTGTAAAGTTCAGAAGTGACAGCCTACACAATGATCCAACGCGCCACAATCCGAAAGAAAAAGAAATTATCTGAGTGGTGTCATGCTCACGGGCAGATTTACACATGCGCTCAAATCCCTCAACTGACCAATGGCCAGGCACGCAACGAGGACATCAGAGAGAAAGGGAGTAAGTGTTAAGCTCTGCAAGGTCTATGCAGGGTGGTCCACCTGGCGAACAGCAGTGCAGCACTCGCCAGGAGAAAAAGAAAGAGGAAACCTGCTGATCAGTGGGAAAATAAAGCTGCATGCATCACAGGCTGGCGACAACTTGTCTTAATACAAACGTACCCAGATGGTCAATTCATGGACAAGCGAAACATGTATGGTACCAACTCAGTAATGTCTTCTCACTGTCGGGGCAAGGTCAGTCTGCCAGAAAAAGAAGGTCTTTCGAGTTCTATATAGAAGTCACTATAATTTACAGAAAGTACAAAATGCACGTGGAAGCTTAATTCAAGGAAAATAGCGTAAAGTTAAAGTAGAACGAATTTGAAGCCGGTCAGCATTTGCCCTACATATGTGAACATAGCAAAAATAAAACAATCTTTACATTTGAGGACACAAACAAACCACCAAACCCTATATTGCCTCTTTTACAGCACCCAGTAGACAAAAACAGATTTTCTAGCTCTCATCAACAAACTATTTCACAGAATAAACTAAAGTCACCGAATTAACATATTGGTAACAAATCTTTGACAATCTTTCCCTCAGTAAAGTGGTTTCTAAAAACCAAATGTGGTTACTATAGAATGCGCAGATAGTGTACAAATGACTTTGTAAATATCAGTACAGTGAAAGTTCTGTGAAAGTTCTTTGCAACAAACCAGGGCCCAATGAAATTAACCTGCCAATCAGAAAACATCTCCCAGAAAAACTGATGTGACAGGCGGAAGTCAGCGGCAAACCCCGTTGAACATGCATGATATGTCGTTTTTGGCTGATGAACCTGTTTCTGCTCATCAAATCAGTTTCTTTGTAAGCACATTTTGGTGTGATGCACCCAGTGGATTGCACGGAATAAAGTGACTTTACACTCTAGTAATTTTGCACACTTCTGTCGCATTAGGGCGCGCTTATTAAATTCTATGGTTCTCATTTCTTTTACCACTTGAGATAAGGTCGGTCGGTCGGTCGGAAAAAAAAATCCTTTACAAAAAAATTCCATGTTGCTAGTGAAGTGCTATGCACGAACCTCAGTGGGCAATGGAAAGGTGCAGTATACCGAACGTTCACGCGAACACCGACCGTCGCTGTTGGTTGTTTGCAAAGTCCTCAAGGCTTTTGTTTTCAGAGGTCATGCTGGCTAATTTTTTTCACGTCAGTTTTTTGGATTTAGGTCTTTTTAGCAGGGTTGGTAGGAAAAAAAAAAGTTTTTTTTTCCCGTGATCGGGAGCCCAAAATAGGGTCGGTCAGAAATGAGAACCATTGAATATAAAAAGGGTGCCCTTATGGGCATGATGGAGCCTACCAGGCTATTTCATCATACTGGAAAGGAGATCGATGGGCAAGGGGAAGATGATGGTCGAGTTCCTCTCGCCTGAGATGGCGTTGAGCGTCTGCAGGTAGCGGAGCTGGAGGGCATTGGGCGACTCGGCGATGATGTCAGCCGCCTCCTTCAGGGCGCGGGATGCGTTCTGCTCACCCTCCGCAGCGATCACCTGAAAGATCAGGAACAAAAAGTATGTCATTGTAAGTCAAGTGACAGTCTATTTAAAGGAACTTGATAAAGGCAGTCTTACACTAATACATTGAAGTTATGCTGAAATGGGAACCTACTTTTCACATTTTTTTGTGTGTTGGAAGAGTTGGCCCAAAATCCTTGGCAGAAAAATTTGTGAGGTACATGTAGGCTGCCACATGTTTGAGCAGACCGAGACTGGTAATAGAACCATCCAATATGCGGGGAATGAATACAGCTATACCGAACAAAATGTTATACCAAACATTTTCAGACTTTCAAGTGTGTTTTCCAAATTTCAGTGGCACAATTTGGAAGAAACTGAGTAAAAAAAATAAAATAAAATAAGTAAACCACCTGGATGGAGGAAAAGCTGTGTGCCTGAAAACAAATCATGGAGCTGCTCTGGGAAATGCTACTGACCTTTGCCCTTGCTTCCCGAGAGGCCTCGGCCTCGGCTGCCATTGCGCGCTGCATCTGGACTGGCAGACGGACATCCTTACTGACAAGAGGAAATGCACACACAAGAACAGAGATGATGACGTTTGGCACGATGGCTGCACTATTCAAGAGATGTCAAGCCAGCTTTTTGGAAGTGCACACTTATCACCATTTACACTGTCCATGCTATTCTTCTGACCCCTTAGGGCATTCTTGCCGTGTTGTCAACAAAGGCACTCCATACAGATAGCCACCTCAATGCAGAGTGAATGGAATATAAATTATTTGTACAAAGTTTGAGCTCAAACCTGTTGCGCACTGTAATGATGTGTGCATAATGATTGGAACTGGTTATTAATTAAGGACTAAAGAAGCTAGAAAAAATGAAACAATAGCATACAAGAGACAACCGAAGGGCCATAGCAAAATCAAACTTGTTCAGTTTCAACTCAATAAATTATAAGATTCTACCTACAATAGTAAACCACAGAGGGGGCTTCCGGGGGGGGTGTAAAGCACAAATCAGCTAAGCAAAATACTTTACAACAGGAAGGGTCAAATTTTGAGGGTTTTTACAAGCAAACTAGCAAGTTTCATCTCCTGGCATCTGTTGTTTCATTTCTTTCACTTTGTTCCCCGTTTTTTCATTTTTTTCCATTTTCGACTTATTTCCAGGGAGGAAAGGTTCCTCCTTACATTTCCACCCGTTCCACCTTGACACCCCAGGGATCGGTGGCCTCATCCAGCAGCCCTTGCAGGGTGGAGCTGATCTCCTCCCGATGGCTCAGCACCTCAGCCAGGGTCTTGGTGCCCAGGACGTTACGCAGGGTGGTGGCAGCCAGCAGCTCGGTGGACCGCTTGTAGTTCTCCACGTTCAGAATGGCCATGGTGGGGTTGGAGACGCGAAAATAGACCACGGCATCCACCGTCACAGTCACACTGTCCTTGGAGAGAACCTGAAGTGAAACCAATCAGTCTCATAATAACAATGGGGTTCTTAAATAGCTCTTTTAACTAAGATCAAAGCGCTTTCCACTATTATCATTACCCCTGCTCACTGGGCCCATGAAACCTTCCAAATACCATCTCAGCTCCCCAGGGAGCACACAGCTCGATGCTGCCATTTCGGCGCAAAACAGCTATTCAACCGTAGTAACCATCTCCGCCCTTACAGGTACCCACTTACATGGAGAAGCAATGAGTGACAAAGTGCCTTGCCCAAGGGCACACGCACCATGACCCCCGGCTGGATTTGAACCCGCAACATGCAGCTTTACCCGCCGATTGCGAATTCAGTGCTCTTAACCACAAGGCTACTGCACTCCATGACAAAACATGCTTCCAGTCAGCAATATATGCAGAAAGCTATATGCAAAATGTCCAATAAATTTTCAATGAATTTTTTTTTTTAATTCCCTTTTTATTTGAAAAGGAGTCGTGATTTTGATTTTTTTTTCAATAGAACTGATTTGGTGCTGCATCTAATGTTTTTTTTCCATTCCATGGAGAAGACTCAGGCAATCTACTCTCCTTCGAATCAAATTTCCAAAAAATTTACACTGACAGTTAAAAACAGGTACACTTTTCAAATCCCAGACAAACTGTTGATGCACTGTCTTTTTGAAATACGTGTGAAAGTACTTGTGAAATGTGAATATACGGCCAAGGGCATCATCTCAGAATTCAGGGTCTATCAGAACTAAATCCACAGGTAGAAATTGCAATCCAAATGACACTATTTTTTAGTTTAATTAATTACATGTAATCATTCCCTTTTCAATGACAAGTTTGATGACTCCAATGGCCCTTGTTTATTTGTTTGCTTTGTTGTTGTTTCGGCCGCTATTTCTCATGCGAGATAAAAGCAACAAAACAAGAAGTGAGCAGTCTGTCTGTAGGGAGTATTCTTTTCTTGCTACACAAAGTATCATTCTATTTATTCACGTGATCCACTTGTACAGAACTACATGTGTACAACCTTTCTCACTGTTCATCCCAATTGTTTTCTAGAGAGTGTTTCTGGTTGTTGGTTTTACAAGATCTTTGGCCATTCTCTTGTGCTTTCTGAGGGGAAATTTTCATTTTCACAAAGAAGTTAATTTGATTAATTGTACAGAAAAATGTACCTAAGTAACTAATATATCAGTGCATTAATTTAGGCTTAAATTAAATGAATTTTAGGTTTAAATTACATTACTCTATACATAACAACGCGACTCAGGCGGAGCGAAATATATTGTCTGGGCTGTACTGTAATTAATTATCAACCTACATGGATTTTAACAAATTTAGGGCAGTAAGGGTCAATTAAGTATTAAGCCCAAACTAAAAAAGAGTATGAAGAGATGTAAAGAAAGTCTCTCAACATTTTTCTAATGATTAGATCAATGGGGAAAATATATGTCTAATGACCTAGAGAGAGTGCGGAAAGGTGATGAAGCCTACCTCTTGAGGGGGAACATCAAAGGAAAGTGTCCTGAGGTCCACCACACGGATCTCATCGATGCAGGGGATGATGACGAACAGGCCTGGCCCCTTGGGCCCGCCCGGCAGAAGGCGGCCAGCACGGAAGATGATGGCTCGCTCGTACTCTGCAACTGTCTGATGAGGGTGGGATAGTAGGAAAGATCAGCCCCCAAAAAGCTTACAATTAGCCAGCCAGGATAACACAGCCCAAAGCTGTTGATTTTATTCAGGGATGCATGAAATCTGCGAAACTAATTTAAGTGAAGACAGAGAACTGTGGGTTTTTATCTTAATAATGTCAGCCATCTTTTTTATATTGCGCTGATATACAGTAGAATATCGCTATAACAAACACGCCGGGGTCCACGCTAAATGTTCGGTACAGCGGTCGTTTTGTATAGCGAAATTTACTGCAGAACGTTTCATTGCCATGTTGAATAGCGCCCTCTCTTGTCTAACTGAAGTGCACCCTCTTGTGATACCATGGTTCACTGTTTTCATGATGTTTTGCTGTTGCATTCACGTTTAAGGTTTCTAAAAATGTGTCTGTTAACTATTTTTGTTTTTTATTAAATTTTAAGTTACAAAATTGATTTCAAGTTTATCCTGAAATTTGTGAAGCTACCGCTCAGGATCGATCTTTGATGCATGCTGTGGCGAATCTCGGTACAGTTGTAGCTTGTGTATTGGCGGAGCCCTCTTTAGACTAATGTTAGTGCAATGCCACGTTGCGCGTGCCGTTTTCCTTCGCACCCGATCATACAGAGTCACAAAACCAGTCTCCATTCAATACTGTTGGCAGATTAACTGTGCGTGCCCTGGCAATCACTAGATGACGACTTTGAACAAGTGCGGACTAATGTACCCAGTTTCTCAGCTAGTTAATTGCAACTAACTCTTCAACAACTAGTGGTTTTCCCTTCTAATGCATAGGGAAATAAGGGCCACTCGTCACTCTCCAACATAAAAAACACTGTTTTATCAAGTCGATGTTCGGGAATAACCCGAATAACAAACGGCAACTGCATAGTGTTCGGTAAGTTTTGTGCACAAAATATTGGGAGCCAAGGACGATGTTCGGTACAGCCGAATGTTGGGTACAGTGGTGTTCAGTATAGCGGCATTCCACTGTATATCATTAATTTTACCTTTGCACTCTCGTCAGCTCAAAATTGCAGACAGAATATTTGATCTTATAGTGAAATCTTTCCAGGTTATGGTTATGTACATCCTTACATGAAATTGGTTATGGAATTTGGTAAGAAAGGAATTGGACTATTTCGACATGTCCAAAGTTTGAAGTTTTATGCTGTTCACATGCAGGATGATTATTTGCACAACAAATCTGGGTGTCCAAAACTGACCCATCAGATGTCTGAAAGACACCTTGACTGCACACTGATGAAACGTTTGGCCCTCTGAACCCACCTTAAAGATCATCCATACTGAGATGGGCAAAGTACAGATGATGAGAATAATGGAGAAGAACATGAGGATGTAGATGCAGCAACCGAGACTGGACTCATCAGAGTCTGGATCTGAGGTGATGGACAAGATGCAACAAGGAAAACTTAGAAAGAGTTCCGCACATGCATACCACATGACACCCTGTGCGCTAACCCTACGAGACTGGTCTGAAGAATTTTATAAGTAAATACATTGATATCTTCAATGCTAAAATTGACTCTTTGGGACATGTTATTGTTTTCTGATGGCTAATATACCACTGTAGGGAAAAACTGGGGATGTTCGAAAATGCTTCAGCTCCTCAATTAAATTCCAAATGATCATGGTGATCATGATGATCACATTAATCAGCACTGCTGTTATGATGCATAATGTATGACAGACATCTCCTTACAGCTACGTTAGTTCTACATTTTTCAATGTAAAATGGAACAAAAAAAACTAAGCCAAAGTGGGGTAGACTTTTCTCAGTCCAGGCAAATTCTCTATAACCTCAGACATTGGAGTTCTTTTTAAAAAAATTATTTTATTTCTTTACTTTTTCACATAAAACTCTATGTACCTTTCATTAGAGATTAGATTTTTGTTAAGGCTCAGGGGGGAGGGTTAACGTGAAAAACGGCAAACCATTCAATTAAGTGTGTCATCTTTTCTTCTTAATTGAGGAAGCTTAACTCGTTTTATTACACTTGTTTATACCAAAGCAAATTTTCCATAGATGTTATCTCTTTCCATGATACTTTTGTGTAAAATGGAATTTTCACACCATGTACTGCAACAGGCTAGGTTTTCAGCTTGCATCTATCCTATTCCTAGTGCTAGAAGTAGCCTACATGGACATGTACTTCTAGTATGGTACAGTAGGCCATGCCCACAGTACATGTACATGTACGTCCAACCCATATGCTCATTAGAATGGGAGATTAACATTTTTTTAACTTCCCAACATGCCCAATGGAGACTTATGACATCATGTTTATTATACTCTTTATAGCATCATGTTCATCAGGTCATGAGCCCTATACTAGGCCAATTATAACTAGGCCCTAAAGCCAACTACTATACTAGGGCTGGGTTCTACTTCCACGGGCAAGCAAATGGCTGGCAGTCGAAACAAAAACAGAGGAATAATTTCACAAATCTTGAGCAGCCATTCGCACAAAATCGAAGTTTGCCAAGGTTGGCCTGCACGTACATGTATGAAACCTGTGTACCGTGTCACTCATCGCATGCATGCGGCATGTAACGTGTGGCCTTGTAAGACATGGTACATAACCGGACCGTAAACCATGATTTCCTACCTCCATCCTGCCGAGCAACATACAATCTGTCGTCCCCATGTTCTTCGAGCTTCGTGGGCTTAACATTGCTAGAAGTGGAAGCCATATTTCGCTCCCCAAGATCAGCTGATGACTGACTTTAGAAATAAATTCTAGTGGATAATAATAGCTGTCATATTCCAAGAGAAACCAGTAAAACGGCAATCGCGCACTGTCCATGGACTGGTGTCAAACATAATTAATTTGTTTGGCGCGATCAGTCGATCAGCACGTTAAACCGATCGCTCTGCGCGTAGAAATCTATAACCGGCGGCCAAGTGACTGTAGTTAGATCGACCGATCGCGCAACACTCGACCGACCGCGCAAATCAAAAGATCGCGCACAATATTTTCACTGACACACTGCACACAAGCGCAATCAGCGACTGAGGAGCAACACATAGACTTTCTACCAGTCTATTAAATTTATTTATAGGCCTACCTGCACATTTATCTTCGAGGGGGGAGTCATGTTGCCTACCTGCCTGAATGCAATACTTAACTTTATTGCTAAATTTCAAAAAGAGCATACTTGGTTTTATTTTGCTCCTAAAATAAATACGATCTTTGAAAGCCATGTGCATAAGAGTATACAATGTACAAGCAAGCTACTGCATTCACGTTTGGGTTTCTCCCATCAACGTGTTTACGTGACTTATATTTGCAGTCGATAGTAGGCCTGTCTTCATAATTAGTGAGTTTGTCGCAATGTTGCAAATATGTCATGATCTTAAGTCTAGTAGTTACCACCCGCTTGTCTGAGAAAAACAATTAAAGTTTCCAAATGGTTTTAACCGTTGGCTGAACCTCACAGATTTGAACATCATAGTTATTTTTAAAAGTTTCATTACCCTATACCACGAGGCCCATGCAAACCATGTAGAATCTGATTGGATTTGCAAGATTGTTTACACGTTCGTTTGAACTGTTGAATGAGATCTGAGTGTAAATAACTATGAGAGAAACAAATCATGCCGACAAACAATGCGGAATTAAAGATGGGCCGATCTGTCCCTTACGTTGAGGGAACGACATTCCACAGCCCGCCATATTTTTGCTTTCAAGTTAAAAAATATTTCAGAAGAAAGATATACGAAACATCTGGGACTCTCCCTTTGAATTTGCGTTGCCCAATGCACGATGCATGATGTAATCAACAATTTTCAAGCGCTTGTGACCCTCTCACTGACAATCCTAAGTAATCCAACCCCGTCGACAAATATCGCTGCTGTCAGAGTTTGTTTCTGCGACTCATTTATTAATTGTGCAACCCCACGACTTTTGAACGTGTACAAGTGAAAGTACGCAAGCGTATAAGAGCCACTGGCAGAATTTTTTTCCGAGATACTATCTCGTCGCGGCGACTTACTATCTCGCCGCGGCGACTTACTTGTATCCAGACTTAGTCTTAATATGTAGGGAGTTGAACTAGTTTTAGCTAACTCGCCGCGGTGAGAACGGTAAGTCGCCGCAGCGAGATAGTATCTCGAAAAATTGTTTTTGCAAGTGGCCCTTATACGCTTCCGTATGAATGGGATGTAATTATTAGATGTGGTTATTTTAAAGTACATGTACGTTCACACTGGACAAATTAAGACTTGACAGTGGTAATGGACCGAGCCGTACGTGAGTCATTAATGAAAGCCAGTCCCGTCCAATATAGAGCCTGAAAGTAAAAGGTCACGTAGCGAGCTTCCGGAACCCTCGCGAGGTCCTCCCGTGGGGATTTTACGTTGGGCCGTCCTATCACGTTCGATAATTTTTGGAAGAATAATTCCTAACTGAAACCACCCCATGAAACACTCATGTCGGAATTTTACCTTTGTCTTCCTCAAGTAATATATAGGAAAAGTCACGTGGAGATAGGTTAAACAACGAATTTTCTTAACGACCTTTCACTTCCGGCGATATCTTACCTAGGTCTCCATGTTGCGCATTTGTTTTCACTACCTGTGCTTACGTGAAAACGAGATTGTACAACGTTGCAAAGATTTAATTACTTACGTGCAGTCGATGGGTTCCAGATTCCGTTGAATCGACATCACGCAGTTGTTGTCAGCAAAGGTTGGATAACAGATTAGAATCTTTCGTAATTGAAGGAGAATGTTGCTTTCAGTTTATTACTTATAAATTATAAGACTATGTAAAATATTTATTTTGATCTGTTTTTTATTTCGGCTTTTACCGACGGAGTACCATAAAATTTCAAACCATAAATGTTCATCTGCGTACGAGACTACCTCATTGCACTGTTCTTTGTGTATTTTAGATTTTCGGAAGTAATTGATATACTGGCAAATATTTTCCAAAGCCCCTTTTCCGAGTTGGATTTTTTTAAGAAGAAACTGAACGAAAAAAATATTACAAATTCTTAAATCTTTGCACTTTATTTTACCTATCCAAGGGTTCCGGAAGCGCGCCAACAGGGGTCAACTTTCAGGCTCTATTGTCATGTAGGCCTAGCTAAGGAATCGCTTCGACTGGTGGTGCGTTTATAAAAGAAATTGATTTGTTCTGTCGCACGTGTACTCACTCACTCGAAAATCACTGTGACATACATCGTATTCGATTTACCCTAATGCCGTTTGATAGATTACACTCTACAAGCCTGTATCCATAGTTCAAACCTTTTTACAAAATGGAATTGTACGTCATTTTGGACAGGGTGTACGCGTAGGCCTGTGTCGTGTATTTCAAAAATATTATGTTACAGTTTTCATGTTAATCAGAAACTGGAGGTTTTTTTTGGGGTGGCGTTTGTTAATGTTTTTGGATTTTTTAAAATGGTTTACTTCACTTTGATTCGTTCTCCATCGGTAGCACACCTCGATTTATGAGTTGTGCATGCTTAATTTTTGTATACCCATGTTTAACCAATAGGTCTATTGCCCTTTCTGCCATTTGAGCTGATTGGTTCTTGATTTTCCACCTCTTGTCTAAAGTTGCTTTGGTCCATATAGTTTGTCTGAAAGCCTATACTTTGATCCTTTACTTCGCTTCGATTTATTCTGCATGGCTTGCAAACCTAATTTGTTACGCTGATGTTATACTGTGCGCGCTTATTTTACACCAATTTTACCATTGTCACGCGTTGATTCTTGATTTTTACCTCGTCTGCTTCGGTCTAGTTTGCCTGAGAGCATTTGGAATGGGACTGGGCTGTGTTTTGCGGTATACATGACAACAGCGCGACCTTCCAAACAAATGATAGCATGTTTCGGCGTGACGCTCGCTGGAGAATGCACGTCCGCCACATGAGAGTCCCCGCCTCAACCGATGCGCACGTCATCCTTGTCATCTTTCGTGACGTTTCCACGTCTATTCGTCTCAGATATTACGCTGTCGGTGACTTCTCCCCGGACTGCAGGAAACCCATACATTCTTTGCAGCTCATCACAATACAACAAGGCCTTAATTAAGAAACTCCAGCTTTGTGGGATTCTGATGGTTCGATCAAGTATAGGAGGCATCATGGATTCAGCATGGCTGGAATCTCTTACAAGTGCGCCCAACAACACAGGAGAACTGAGAACTGTAGCCGGGATTGCTCTGCCAGCTTCCTTGCTTGTACTTATCCTCCTACTGTCTGTATTTGGCAATGCTGCCGTGATTATTGTGATGCTGAAGACCCCTCACTTGAGAGAGAAAACGACTAATATTCTTCTGATCAACTTGAGTATGACAGATCTGCTGAATGCCACACTGGTGATGCCCGGTGCGTTGGTATCTCTGATTGCAGATAGGTGGCTCTTGGGGATGTATTGGTGCTACACCCAATGCGCCCTCAATTACTGGTTCATCATTGTGTCCATGTTAACTCTTGCCATGATCAGCATTGATGGGTTTTATGCTGTTATACACCCGTTGCATTATATGAACATAATCACGCCAAAAGTGACTAGACTTGGCATCTGCTATGCGTGGTTCCAAGGGTGTGTGTTCGCCTTGATACCTGCTCTCTACCGCTGGGTCGTCTACGATTATTGGGAAGTGGTTTGTGCCATCGATTGGGACAACGAACACCACGATGAGGTGATTGCGTACGTCAGCGTGGCGTTTATCACCTGCTTCCTCATTCCGACTGGTGTCATAGTTTTCTGTTACCTGAAGATTGCCTGCGCTGTGAGGAGCAGCTCAGGGCCCCAAATCCCTCGAGGGGGGCGCCGCCAGCGGCAGGATGTTAGGGTCATTCACAGCCTGACCGTCGTGGTAGTGGTGTACTTCATCTGCATGAGTCCTTTCTGCGTTACCAAAGTCTTGAAAATTTGCCTCGGATCGAGCGCGCTGCCTCCCTATCTCAACCTGACTGCGTCATGGTTTGCGTTCGTGGCCAGCGGTACCAACCCCTTCATCTACGGAATCTTCCGTCACGACTTCCGCCAAGCCTTTAGAAATTTGATCTGCAGAAGGGAACGGATTTTTCCGTCCCCTCCCCGACGCCCCAACAACCAAGGGACGGGTCAAAGCCAGCTCACTGGCAGAGAAGAAGGAACTATGCCAATGTAGTTTAAACGCTGGATTAAACGAAGACTGGACACTTTTCCCAGAATCTTGCGCACGTTGAGAACAACCCTCGTATTCGATGTGCTGTGTTTTACATGTAAATTTTAGATTGGACAAAACAATCACCGTCTTGCCACAGAATTCGCTAACACTAATGAGTGACCGTTTCACAGATTCGCAAATCAATGCTCTGTAAAGATACACTAGTCAGTTTATATACGTTATTGAAACGAAAGTAATTCGATGTGCATGATAAAGAGTATAACAAAAACTCTCAAAATCTTGCTTTCTTACAACTCTTGTGCATTTATTCCATGGTGCAAGGTCTCCGACGAAAACATGCCACAATGAAACTTTAGCTTCACTGACAAAAGTCCTTTTGAAGCGGTAACACGCTGATGGCCATGACACCGTCCCCGGGGAGATTTCACTGCATTAAGACAGCCACAGCGATTTGCCTACGTGAGTGAAATCATGTCATCTGACATCAATGCAGCGTCTGAAGATTAGGCAAGAAAGCTCCTTATTGCAAGCACAGAAACAAACTCTCTGGGGGCATGATGTGGACAATAACCTGAAAAGACCTCTTAGGCCCATTTCCCGAAAGACCACTTTGCCCAAACAGTTCTGAATCCTCCAATTTTAATATTGTTCTGCACAAACTCCAGGGAGCTGAGATATCCTTTTCTGTCAATACAGTTGTACAGTCGAATTAGCGATGGAATGGCACAGGAACAGAACAAGAAAATCAAAACTCGTCATGTCGAGTCGAAGAGACACTTCGGGCAAGGTTCAAGCTCGTCGACGACGCCAACCGCAGGAAGGTTTTTACGGATTAGACTCTATGTGCTGGATGGATCGGCAAGGCCACGACCCAAATAAAGAGTTCAGAATACGAGATTCTATCGGTAATGTGTTTTGAGAGCAAACACTCAGAAATGAATTCGTGTTCCAGTCTCAAAAGTAACAGAAACCCCCGAGAACTGCCTATATTATACTTCTTGAGGTTCAGCTTCAAGACTTCAGAAAATATAGTGATGATAAAATGCGTTATGATGTAAAGCAATGCATAGTACAGTGTATGCATGGTTCAAATGCATAACTCTCTTTGGCCCAAGTGTAGTCTAGCTGTCTCAAGCGTGTAATGATAACACTACAATTGCTCCCGATCCGGGTATCTCAAAGATGTGGATCCCGCATGACTTCACGAAAAATCTACCACACAAAGTTGTAAACCAACAGCTTGTTCAGAAGTTCACCTGCCCCTCGCAGTCGGGTCCCCCTACGTACCATGCACGGACGGTCAGCCGATTTTGTTCGCATTAGTGATTAAGAGTAAACATTCCAGAGCATATGAGCAATTGCTAACGCGTTGGCTGTAACACAAGGTGTTTAGATTAATGTCTTTTTCCAGGCCGGCCAGCGCCACCTCAGTGCTCTCTACTGGCGCGACTATTTGGACTTTGAGCTCTTGAAATAAATACAAGAAAAATGGCGACGCGGCATCATGAGATGTGCCTGCATCAACATTACAGCGCTTAACAAAGAGTCCAGTCCCTACTCAACCACAGAGATCATCGAAAGAGTAGGTATGTTGATAACGGTTTCCATGCAAAGTTTGATTATGCACCAGAAAAGGAGGACAAAACTGTAGGTTACTAGATTTGGTACAAATTATGGAGGTCAAATGATTATGAACATCTACTGCATACAGCAATAGCACGTATTTCGCAGTGCACCATACACCGGGTACCCCCGCCGCGTATACAAAATTAATGGAAACACTGGCACACTCTGCAATTAAGGTACATAAACATGCACGTACGATGAATTGCGTATGTGTAGACGGAAGGCAGAAGGAAATTGAAGTCTTTCGTTTCACGTTGTTCTACATCACATCAAAAGACCTGCGGTTTACACAATCTGGCAGACGAGGAACCGCAGGGGATTGTCGCATTACTAGGCTTTTAGATCAGATGCAAACGACGTTGATGACTCGACTGGAGCTTGCCCGGCGCATGAAGAACGCGCGTATAGGCCTACGCATGCGTGCAGTTCCAGACTATTTTAAAACCCGTGATATTAAAAATGCATTTTCACTCTTTATTGATGTTGTGCAGTGGGAATATTTCTGTATGCTATTTCAGTGTAGCTTTCCTCGACTAAACTGTCCAAAATGTTGTCCTTGGGATTTGAGTTCCATTAGAAAATGAACCTATAATGACGAGAAAGAATTGAGCGCATATGTGCTGACGGTGATTCATACAAAAGATACCGTTTTCAGCGCACAGAGAACAGACTCAAGTGCACAAATAACTTGTGACTACAGTAAGTTGAAGTAGAAAAGTGACTTTTGTACATGGATTTCAGGCAGACTCTTAAATGAGCGACACAATTGTTACTTTTTGTCCGTGAAATTGCTTTAAAATCAATGAAATAAACACGTGTAAAAGCTACGCGACTAGGCAGATAAATAGCTGTGCTTAAGGAAAAATGAGTCCCTCGGTTGAAAATGTACAGCATAATATTTGAAATGTTAGTCAAGGCTACTACTGTTTTAACTTCCAGCTGTATTCTTCAGGTAGTGACCTGTGAAGCCCATGCCTTCTACACTGGCCGACCTAAAAAACTTCAAACCCCAGATCTGAGCCGGTACAATGCGGATGAGTCTGGCCAGGTTTTGCACGGTGGTCGCACTGGTCAGTCTCGTGGTGATTATTTCCCTGGCCAACCGCCACTTCTTTGGGCGTCGGTACGCGCAGGATGCAGCCGTGCACAGCGTGCACAGGTCGCACCACCCTGCTGGGATGCGGATCGGTACCCCCCCGAAAGCCACTCCTGAGATGATTGAGGTACCCCCTCGGGACGAGGATAACCCGCCCACAGAGAGGTTGATCCCCGTATCCTTGCACTGCAAGCAAGTGTGCACAAGGTGTGTGACAAGTAAATATTCACTGTCCAAAATACAGAATTAAATTGGCAAAGCTGTGTGCTGTTTGACAGTAGATAGATGTGTTTTCTGTAAAGTAGAAACAAAATCCTTTCAAATGATAGTCTGCTAGAATTACTCAAGTCATCAGTACTGATTCGATAAAATAAAAAAGCTCCTTCACGGTATGTCACCTCTTTTTGCAAGTTCCCTATAATCTCTTGTTTTGTGTCGGGTTTTCTTTTAATGTACATGTGCTGAATGGAAATCGGTGAGAATGCATTTCCTTTTGCGTGAAGTTCAAGAACTCAAGAACTAATTTCCGTGTGTTCGGGAAAAACAGTTATTTTTCTGAAATCTGTTGTTAAAATAAAAAGACTCTATGGATAAATCCTCCATTGTTTCGTTAAATGTTTACAGCGGGTTGGGTGGCGACTGTTACCCTATAGACAAAGCCATCCTTGTGTATCGAGATGATACACCCACCAGCTTCATGAAATTCCGTCAGAACGCACACCCGGTGCTCTACGTGTCCAAGCCTGCAGACGGCCAAACCGTGCCAGAATTCCAGGAGGTGGAAGAGTGTGACATGGACGACCACTTTCCGGACATGTTCCTCCTCCCGCGGCAGAGGCAGTGCGCCGTGGTGGGTAACAGCGGCATCCTCCTGGGCAGCGGGTGCGGGAAGGCCATCGACGGCCACGACTTCATCTTACGGGCAAACCTGGCTCCCGTGAAGGGTTACGAGACGGATGTGGGCCAGCACACGGACATGACCGCTATCAACTGGGAGACGCTCGGCAGGCTGTACTCCTCTGTCGTGCAAAGTGGCCCCACCAACCTGGACAACAGGATACTTCTTGAACGCATACACAGACTTCAAAAGTCGATTCTTTGGTATCCGAAATCGCTCAGTAAGTTGTATCAGCGGGAGGTTATACGGAAGTTGGCAGTTACCCTCAAGGATCACAAATTCATGAACATTAAAATGGCCTTCGGCTGGAAAGCGATTAGCATCGAGAGGTAAGCATTTAAAAACTTTGATTCAGGTCAAGTTGATAAACTTAAAAACACTGCGTGGGCCATTTACGTTTCGTATAACTTTGTACAGGTTTGTCATTCAATAATGTTGGACCCTTGGCTTCGGACAAGTTCGAAAACCTAGATGTCTGACTCCTACTATTGGCCCGCTGTCATGTGATCCAAATCTTGATTAAACATGATCAAACCCATAGTAAACCAAACTTGCGCCGGGGAAAGAAATCATACTTCTTTCCGTTTTGTTCCCTCTACAGAGAGTGGGGTTTGGAGGGCTACGCAACACTTGGCTTCGACATGTTCGTGGTGGCCAGAACTCTCTGCTCCAACATAACACTGTACGGTTTCTATCCATCCAGAGAAGGCCCCAACGGCGAGAAAATTCAGCACCATTACTACGAAGATGTCGACTTCAAGTATCAAACGGCAAAGCACGATTTCTGGCTGGAGTACCAGAAACTTCAAGACCTCCAGGCAAAGGGAGAGATTAAGATACAGATTAAGCCCTGCAAAACAGCAGACTGAAGTAAAACATATACTGGGGAACGGGGTAACAAGGCTATCGTGGAAAATGTGATCGTGATGGATACTCCCGAAATTAAAATTTTGTTTGCAGCCTTTCCCTCTGAATGTACATGTAGGAGGTTAACTCTGGTCATTTTCTCTTCTACGGGGGCGTTCTCCAAGGGCTGTGGCACCAACATCTTTTTGCTAAATCCCTTTCCGTCAGATTTATCGTAAACAGCGTAAGCACGTCGTGCAACCATTGGAGACGCGATTCTGAGGCGATTGTAACGCACAGAAATTGACCGATAATCCGTCTATCATGCCCCGGTGAACGTCCAGTCCCATCGATATTCCTTGGAGAGTCAGGACAAAGTATGAACTGAGAATGTTACTAAGGCAACAAGCCAACTTAACACCGAAAATGGCCGCCAAATCGAAATAATGTACAGCTGGCGGGGTGAGAAGTTGTCACCTTGGCTGGATCGAAGATTTAAAAGAAAAAAAAATAATAAAAATACACAGGTGGCCTAGAAAACAAAGTCTCACCAGGTTCAACAAAAATAAACATAGACCCAAATGCCCGGGTATTTGTCCATCTGTAACGTTTCTGTGTGATCCACTTAAGTATCCACATTCTCGGCTAAACGAGAGAATCCAGTATGCAGTGGGCGTGGTTATACCTCAAACAGCCCAATTCGAACATAGCTGTAAAGCTGCGAACTGAAATAATGGAAGTGTTGGAAGATTCCGTTTTAAGTTTCAGTGTCTTTTTATTTCTCCAAAAAATATACAAGTCTTAACCATGGGAAGAAAAGAAACAAGAGTTTACATATTTAAAAAAAAAATCAAAAACATAATATGCCGGTTGGGCCCAGTTTAAAAGCTTTGTAACGAACTGCACACTTTTTCTTACTGTCCAAAAGATATGAAATTTGTACGAAAAAGTTCTAGTGACAATAAACTGGCAACTCTTTACGGCGGTTTGTCATTAATATACTTGTCAGGGATGAGATTGGAGGAAAATTAAATATCCACGAAACAGCCACCAGAGAATTTGGGGGACCACAGCAGCAAAGGGTCTACGGTACACATTAGTTGTTTGCCCAAAGACATACCTTTGAATAAACACTTCTTTTGTTCTGTGTAAAAACACCTTATTTTATGTACTGTCATAGTGACCTCATCATATTCCGGATTTTAAACTGATTGATTGAACCGTCCAGAAATTGGGGACATCCTGAGGTGAACAAAAATCCTGAAATCAGGACAAATCCTGACAAATCTCACCCCTGACTTGTATACGAGCAAGGGGGGATCCAGAGCCAACTCTTGAGGTGGGGGTGGGGCATATATATTTTTTGGGGGGGGGATTAGAACTTTTTATGTAACCCTTCATGATGCTTGTGGGTAAAGCTACATTTACAGAATTTTGGAAGGCAGGGAAATGACATGGACCAAAAAACTTGTCCTTTGATTATTTAAAAACAAACAAACACCCCAACAAACAAACAAACAAACAAGCTTTTCTCATGGGGGGGGGAATGGCCCCCTGGATCTGCTAGTGTGTACAAGATTGATCTGATTATAGAGGCCAACATTGACAGGAAAAAGGCACAGAGATAAGCCAAAGAATTGTAGCTTGCTTTGAATACCTGTGCTCTGGTTGCAAGGTACCATAATATATGCCCCCCCCCAAGAATCCTGCGGGGAGGGGGGGGAGGTGACTGGATTCTGAAGACAGAACAAAGGATGAGCGGGCAGGAGAAACGGATGCCTGCCCCATGGAAACTCAACAGAGTGTAGATGAGCATCATGATTACAGAACCGCTGACTTATGACCACCTTTGAATTGCACTGGATTGAGTTCTTTTTGCCTTGGGCAAGTCTTTGTTTCTGCCAGTTCGGTTCTGATTAGAGCTATCTGATTAAATGATGGCGGGGATGATTCAAAGCTCTGTAATGCCAGGGGAAGGGGAAGATTAAAGGATGGACTGCTTACAACCAAGTCGGGACATCAAACCATCACTAGCAGCCTGTGCATAAATTGTAATGTCACAAGCAGCCCCCTTGGTCACGAAATACAACCAATCTCCCTCAGTGGTACAACAGTTAAATCAACTGCGCCCAAACAACCTGTTAATCCCCTTCCTCGGTCAGCCTGATAACTGGAGAGATTTCTGCATACCTCACTTATGACGAGGGAAGTAGGGAAGTACTTAATCAATGTATGCATCGTGCAGATCATAACTGTAACGGTCACGTGTGAGGTGGTGAGCCCATAGTGAACCCAGTATATCTACCTAGCCCCTACTTGATCCAAGAAGATTTTCCACTCATATATATCTCTTTGGTGGTTTTCTCTCGCCCTTCACACCGAAAAATCCCTGTACCCTGGGTAAGCAGAATGAGATTTCTGCATTCGGCAATGTATTCCTCAAATGTGATTTTGGGTTTTTAGTGTGGGAAATCACACACCGGTTTTCTTTCTGCCCCCTAATTATCCCACTAGTGTTGCAGTTGAGACCATCACAAGATCATGCACAGGACCAGTCACAAGTAACAGGGTGAACAATGACAAAGGAATGCTTTTGTTGCAGTTCATTTGAATAGCTTGTGGCTTGAATTCAGACTGGAGGTCTTGTGCTGGTCTTGTGTGGTCTTGTGAAGGTCTTAAATGGTCTCGCCTACAACACCGCATGCCACATGACGAATCATAAGTAGGAGTTTCACAAGTATCCACCCTTATTTGTCAACAAAGATATACATTTCCATGCAAAGAAAGTTGTTGTGAATCTGCCAGGAGTACAAAGTATCACCCATACTTATTACTGAAAATAAATATGTCATAATAATAATAATTTGAACTTGAAGCCATGCTCTCAAACTCCAAACTTAAACCTGTCAATAAAAATATATACACCATCTTTCAAACCGCCACCCAAACATTTGTTAACTTTGATGCATTCAATCTTGTTTATACACTGGATGCAATCACAACACATGTAAGTATGCACCGTGAAGCTATAGTTAAACCACCACTCCAGCAAATGGATATGGGGCTTTAAAAGCTAAGAAGTAAGTAGATTTTTGAGGGTCACAAATAAGCCTTTTGCGAGTTAAATTTGAATTCAATCTGGTACACTGAGTTCTTTAAATTCACATGAACATAAAAATTTGAATTCTCCATACTAAAGACACTGTTGTTATACCTTGTGATTCTATGTGAGAAGCCAGCTTTGAAGCTGTGTACACATGTAGTCACGGCTCTGTGTTCTGGAAGATCTCACAGTGTCTCTGACAGGGACTGTCTGAGGTCTTGTGATCTATTTATAGCTGAATGGTTCTCGACACAAAATAAAGACATGCAGTGTGGCCTTGACGTTGCAGCCTCCTCACGTGTAGATGTTATCCAAGTTGAACAGAGGATTTTCCTCAGGATCTGTACAGTCAAACAAGATGACTAATCCGCTTAGATTCACTGATGATCAGTGAGATTAGCATCACACCTCGTTCAGGAAGAAAGGTTCACGACACCTGATCAAGGTGAAAACCTACGTCACCTTGACAGTTGCGCGAGGCCAAAGTGGCAAGTCACGGAGAGTCATATGAAATGTGTTGTGAATTCAAGCTATTAGCATCGGTGACAAGAACACATACACATATCATGTCTGCTATAGCAAAGGGTCCCCATTCTAAACCATGCATGGGAGAGTTTACAATAACATGCAACTTTGAATAGTATATATGCCCAAGTGTAAAAATACCCACAACATGCAGCATCAGTACGCAGCCACAGTTTACAGTAAAATATCTATTTTTGCCACAAAAACCATGAAACAAAGACCACATCAACATTACTATCACCCTCACAGAAGAAAAACTATACCCCGAACATCTCAAACCAACTCCTGATACTTTTCATCGCTGTCTCTATCAAGAAAAAATAAGTTTTCAACGGCTAAATAAACTCCTCTTCATGTACATCCAATAATTTGGATTGTTAAAAAGTGGAGTATTTATGTTCCAAAAGAACGAAGGCAGAGAGATCATGAGGAAGTAGCAAAGACTTCTTGCACTCGCGATATTTTTTCGAGGTAAGGACCTAGCTTCACTGCTTGTTGCTAACCTTGGCCTTGTCCTTGTCCTTGCCTTTCTAGCTGTGCCTTCAATCGTCGAATCTCCTCTTCAAGAACTGCGTATGCCTGGACGAAACAGAAAGAACAGAATAATCAGTCCAATTGCTGAATTCTAAAACCACACTTGAGAAGTCTGAGAAAAGCTTTCCAACAATGGTGTGGGGCTGCGCCGCATATCCGAATATTCGACCATTATTGAATATTTGAATATTATCAATATATTGTTTTCCAAATTTGAACATTCGAATGCAAAATTCATGAAAAGGAACAGGGAATTTCCTTTTTTTAAATGAGAAAAACTGCACTATGGAGGCTTGTTTCAAGCAAATTCAAAAGAACGACGATTCAAAAAGTACATTATTTATTAAACAATTTAAAAGGAAAAGAAATTTTCAACAGAGCAAGGAGTATTGTTCATCTCTTCATCTTGCTAAATCATGGCTGGAGATACTCCTAGATGTGAGAAGCTATAATACTGATCATAATGTACAATTGTGTGCATTATTACAATTGATTTGTACATGGATTGTTCCTCAACAATCTGCTGGTCAGTACAACTGAATATTCAGATATTCAATCGAATTGAAGGTTGAATATTTGACTAGTGAATTATTTGAATTGACTCAGCCCTACAATAGCAATCAGTACGACCCATTCTGACTTCTGAAATCTTTCCTTCTGTCGCTTTCAGAGTTTTAGAACGGATTCAATAATTTGTCTTCCAAAGTAGTATTGAATTATATGTGACCCATTATTCCAAAACCAGCCCGAAGAATGACAAACTATTACCTGGGAAATGATACTGCTATAGACATAAACAATGTCAAGTCTGGAGGTCTAGTCCCCTATCTACCAAAACTTTCTGCACATAATTTTTCAATTAATTTGGATCACTTGGAAGTATGAGTATTGGCAGTGGATGAGATGCATCAACTTTAGCCTGGTGTTGGAACGGTAGGCCAGGTTTTTAGGTCCTAATCAAGAGATCTTTCAGCTGGTATCTCATGAAGCAGACACGTCTGATGAAAAATAATTTAGCCACGTTAACTTTCATAATATTGTAAGTGCGGAAAGGGAAGACAATATGCTTGGCAAGTGAGATGTCAAGACGAATACCAATGAAGAGTTAGATGTGTCATTAAAAGCCAGCCCCCCCCCAAATTGAATTTAGACGACTTGGCTGAAGGAGAGGTTTTCCTTTCTACGAAACCAATCAACCAGCCAGGTTTCCTCACAATATCACAATCATCCCACTAGTGTGTCCACTCACCGCCGAGCAAGCCTCTAACGTCTCAAACCCGTCTCCCTGGGGCGCAAGGAGCTGGTCGCTTTTCGTGGCCGCCTTGAGCTGCTCTCTCTTGGATGGGTCCAGAACATACCCTGCATCTTGGAAGATTTGTGTCAGCTTCTTCTGGTAACCCTGAATCACCAAGCACAGTAGGCATTCATGCATTCAGATAAAAGCTCATGATTATTTCATCAACTCATGTGAGGATAATTACAAGAGGCAACCCTGAATGGCCAGTGGCAATCACATTATAATACCTGCATGAAAGCTCATGATTATTCATCAAGTCATCTTAAGATATATATATCAGAGGTAACCCTGAATCGCCAACTGCAATGACATAATCTTTACATAATTATTCATCACATCATCTCAAGATAAATACCAGAGATGACCGTGAATGGCCAATGGAAACAACATTTTAACAATTGCATAACTTAAGACTCATGATTATTCATCAAGTCATCTTAGATCAACACAAGAGGTAACCCTGAATGGCCAATGGCAACTACATAATGTCACTCATGTTAAAGTCCATGACAATTCGTAAAGCCATCCAAAGATAGAGGAATCAACAAAATACCAAGAAATCAACATTTGGAATCATCATGCTGATGATCTTGACGGCCAAGAGTAATTCACATGTAGTACCACTGCCCAAATTTTCATGACAATTTTAGTTCAATTATGTGCACAATTTTAGACGAATCAAAGAGCATGTGATTCTCCTTTTAATTACAATATGGTCCAGCCTGTGATGCAAACGTGTTGCTGCACTGACCTGTAATGTGATTTCCTCGTTGAATAATTCTCCTTCAATTTCATCCCATCTACTTCTGAGTGCTTCAGAGAGAGTTGGGTAAACTGCAAATGGAAGCATCGACAGCAGTGGTGTTTTGAATTTTGTTTTAGCTAGGTTCTTACAAAAGAACACGAAGACCAACTGAGGATTAAATAGTATGGAATCCCAAAAAAATTTAGGGGGGGGTTTGAAAAGACAAAAACTAGATAAAGAACAGACCACCTCAACGCATACTTGAAAGCAATGATTGATTTCAGTTTTATGCAGTTGGCTACATGGGAAACCATTTTGGGGACCTGTATATTTCTTGTGATGCTGAAGTCAAATATATGCCATTTGCTTGTGGTTTTGTGAATTTTTTTTGGTTAAAAAACTAGTTCCCGTTCAGGACTAGAACAGGGTTCCTGCACCTAAAGGGCAATTAAAATTACACGACTTTTCCCAAGACCAAATTAGAAAACTCCACGACCCAATAACCCAATTTTTTGGAATATTCAGGCTCTTAAAGTTGCAAATAAAATCACACATTTTATGCACTTATTTCTGATAATAGAAATCACACACAATGTTTGAAAGATTCCATGACTTTTCCCTGATTTCAGTCATTTGTACAATATTCCATGACTTTTCCAGGCCTGGAAAATGAAAACAAATTTCCATGACTTTTTCATGGCTTTTCCAGGCTGCGGAAACCCTGCTATAATACTCTGGTCATGTTATTTTTCCACATTACTTACCAAGCAAGGAATGCGGATGGCACACTAATGGTGTGACAAACACAATGGCATATTCACATGTTGTTGGCTCTGACACATTAGTAATGGAGTTCAATGCGCCGCACTCCAGGTGAACCTTCAAAAGGAGACAAAAGTGCCATAAAATCTCATGGTATGAACCTGGTTGCAGAAGGACCAAGCAGGAAAACTTGCATATGGTTCCAGTGAGTGACATGCAGTGCAGTTGAGAAATTCCCACTAGGATCTGGGACAAATTTTAAAGTCGGAAATTCCGCAAGGGGTGTTACCCACGCTTATATATATTTCCCTGTTTAGCGAGACATTTCAGCCTGTGCGCTCTGAGTGCATCTCACAACTAAGGATTGTGTGATGACGGCATTAAGGCCGGTTCGTGCTTTGTGCAAAAGCAGGCACAAACCTGATGTGGCAACGTCTGATCAGATCTTCATGCTGTGAATTTGCAATAGGTTAACGCATTTCAACTCTTACTTGAAGCGAACTTCGCAGCAAACACTTTGTGCGGTCAAATTTGCTTCGCTTCCACATTCACCCAAAGTGATAACCGGCCTCTGGCAAAGATCTTACATGTGCATTGTGAGCACGGATAGGTTATCATTGGCACAGAATGCCTTGATTAGCTAAGTCATGGAACTCAGCATGGATTTACAGTGGCTGAGAAACCACCGGCCAGGACCACCAGGCGGTTAAGATGAAGGGGCAACGATCTGTAGACTGCCCACTGTCACCTCTACAGTGGAATTGAAGAGAGGACAGAAAATCTGAAAGCGACTCACCGTGACCTTTCTGCTCTTGTCCAAGCACTGGTCCCCTTCTGTCATCAACATGGACTTGAAGACGTTTCCTTCTATTTGCCATTCTTGCCAGATCCTGTCAGGACAGAGGTAAATGTCAGCCTCTTTTCACCGTGACCCATTCCCCCCCCCAAATGAGAATAGAATTGCAACTGTCACAAGGTGGCATGTGTAGGCATACGTACATCACCACTACTGGAGCGAGCTGTCATTTTATACAAGCCCGTCTCTTTAAATGTGTAAAATATCTAAAGTGTTCAGATATAGAGAATTGTGTTTACAAAACAAATGTAGGAAAAATGCTTCTCCAGGCAAATCCGCTGCCATTTAAGAGGGGGGCAAGTGGCATCTTGCCCACTAGAAATTGCTCTTAATTTCCTTGTACCGTGGCTTTACTGAACACAACAGCCTTAAGACCTTCAACATCTTTTTTACTGCAAATTAGCATTCATATTGTCTGATGGATGGCAAAGTCCTTGCTCTTATGAACTGACAATATTTATCAGGGTCATCCACCAAGCAAAAATTGTTTTTCACATAAAAACCTCCAGCAAGTTCTAGTCTCTGATGCAAATTAGCAGAATTCAGAAACCAGACTGGACTTTTGTTTTTACTATCATACACTCCGTTGGTCAAAGACCATCTCGTGATTTTACTTTCATTCTTTCAGGAAATCAGACCGATGTCTCACCCTAAGATGCCACTGTAGGGGTTCCATCTTAGGCTCTGTTCATGTTGAGTAACATTCTGGAATGGACACAGCTCGTACTTGTACCTTGTGGTGAGAAAAAAGATCAGTTTTTATGAAATTCACACGGGCACAAGTTAAATGTAAGTTAATAAAAGCGTTTGAGTGAAAACATGCTGTTGGACACTTGGTTTAATATGAAGCCATATGAAGCCTCCTCTGGTAATCAGTGGATGGTGGAGCCCAATGGCTAAACAGTGAACGAAGTGTGACATCATCACGGCACAGAGGCACATTGGTTTTCTCAAATATCGACAGTTAAAAGTCAGTCAATTCATGCAATGAACAGACACATACTATCTGAATGCCTTTGCTGAACTTTTGAAACTTACTTTTCCCAACTACAACACCAAGAACGTATTTCAGATATTTTTCACAATGGGAAAATGAAGACTGTAAAAACTGATGACAAACTGACAAAAAGTGACTTACGAATTAACTGTTTTTGAGAAGCACCTTCCAACCAGTCTCTTGAGATGAGGGGGGCCTGGAATTAAAAAAAAATTGAGTCCACAAACCTTTCTTCCTTCCTTAAAAACCAAATCAGTTAAATACTCAACAAACATTGTCAGAATTTCAGTAATTTGGCATAGACTGACTCAGAACTAAACTTATCAGGGTGTTCCTAGTAGTCCAACTACATGGATATAAAACCAGTTGTGTGTCTGATGATCAATTGCATTTTAAAGGTGATTTCATTGACAAGTCATTAAAAGGTCTTGTTCCACTGCCCTTCTTCGCATGCTCTCTGCTCTTGGGTCAATAAGAGAGATGGGTCATTCCATGAGGTTGGGGCAAAATTTGTGAGGGTGTCCTTGTTACATGGGTAACTTTTACTGTCTGTCATGACCTGTAGAGTAGGTCGTTTACTCTGTAAAAATAACACACACCTTGATATTCAACCTTGCAAGATGTATAACAATGTCAATTTGGAATCCACAGAGGGAAATAGCTGTTTATTTTTACGGAACCCATGTAACAAGGACACCGTCACAAATTGTGGCCCAACCTCATGGAATGACCCATCTCTCTTTAATTGACCCAGATACGTGCGCTTGCACATATATGCACTAACTGGTGACTGGGGTCCCAGGAACTCAGTGTGTTCACACACAGCATCATGCATGTTTGGCTCAGTCATGCTGAGCATGCACAATCAATTTCTGTTGGTATGTACATGTACACTCTGTGAATATGCCATGCACCCACAGGAAACAATTCCCAACTCGTCTCTTCCTATTTGTCAGTGTCTGGGGTATTTCAATTCGGAGTGGATTACCTACGCCACGGTAACTCGGTTTTTTTTTTCCTTCCCCGTGTTAAAGTTGAAACACTGTCGATTATTGGTATGATTTGACCTACCGGAAAAGTTGGCTGGTTTGACCTTGGGTTTGAGAATCTCTGGCTCATTATTCCCCCATGTCTGCCTGAAAGACAGATCGACAAAAATAAAATTTATTGAGCATAGAGCCTTTCACTTTCCAAAAATGTTGTAACCTGGATGGCCCCCCTTAAAATCTATGGGCAGGTTTTTTTTTCTTACCTAGGCACCTTGTAGTAAATGCCACAAAAACCTTTGGTATGAGAATCCTTAAAATCCAACAAATTGAACAGTTTACTTTGCAACATTGTCCAGTGCACTGGGTAGACACCAGTGA